>VZRE01013215.1:115625-148299 GCA_013396775.1 Cephalopterus ornatus
GGGGGGGAGTGGGTTGTTTGCTTGGAGTTTTTTTTTGTGAAAAATTAAATCATTCCTACAGTGAGACTAATTAATGTAAATAGGTAAGAGCTGGCTGAAGTACTTCAGAAGAAATGCAAGCAAGGAAGGGGTTCAGATGGTGGCTCAGCCCCTAGAACAGCTCATACTATCACTGCCTTTTGAAAAATGGAGTTACCTGTAGAAGACTTTGAGTCCACTGTCAATATAAGCGACTCATATTAAAACCTAACACTCAACCTAGAATAAAAACTAATAAATCAAAGAATTCATAGCAGGCAGAAAAGACAAGCTCACTGTTTCTAGGGAATAAACTTAAAAATTATATGAAATAAACTAGGAAGCATATGCCTACCCTTTGGCTTTCAGAGTGCACTGGAGTGCAGCAAAAGGCAAGGCTGGCCAACTGGCAAAACTTTGTGGATACACATATTTCTTTGGTCTGCAAACTGCATTAGCACTAGAGGAATGCATTGAAAATTTTCAGTAAATAGAAGACAGTAACTACTACAGAAACAGCCCTTTGTTTGAAAGAAAATCCCTGCCGTGAGCCACGCCAACAGGAGAAGCATTCCAGGACTTTCATCAGTTACAATCTGTTGCTTGGCTTGGCACCGCTGTATTATTCTGTCAGACAGTTTGTAAAAGACAAAAATTCAGCCTAAGAGCACAGAAAAGCTGCTTCAGCTCTGAGGAAGAGACGTAACCAACAGTTTGTATCATCACGGCCTCTTGCACATACTCCAGCTCCCGCTGCTGTGGACAGCAATGACATCACAGCACCGAACAGCTTGTGACAACCATCAGAAACAGCCGAGGCTGGTGGTCTGCAATCATTATTTTAAGCTATTGGTACCCTGAAAACCAAATATACTCCTGAAGGTCATTCCAAAGTTAATACATGTGTTCTGTTCCACAGTTCAGCGTGTTGCTGATGCTTCATGACAGTTGTTAGACGGCCTCAAGAATTGTTCCTTCAATACTTAACGGAAAAGCAGCAAGACTGAATTTGCACATCCTCACACTCATTGCAGATGTGCTGTGTCCGAAAGGCAAGCTAATAACCAGGATCTAGAGGTTTAGGGAGAAAAGTCTTGCAGAAGAATTGCACATGGGAGGAAATCCTTCTAGTCTCTGACACCTTTGTAAAAGTGTCACTCCTGACACAGCTTGTAAAGTATATATTCTTACATTTATCAAGTGCTACAGGGCTGTTAACAGAGCTGTTCTGAAATTTCCTGCTCAAGTAAGTTATTTTTTGAAGGTTCAGAGCAGAGATGTACGTTCTTAGACGCTTTTGCACTATCCCCAGCTGGAATAGCAGTAGTCATCTTTTTAAAAAGATTCATATATTGCTAATTAAGAGAAAAGTTAAATTATTGAAGTGAGGTAAACACACAGAAGAGTGTTTTCTGTGTTTATAACTACACAGAAAGTAAAGCTAAAGAGTCAGAGTAGTGTATCTAAAAACAAACAGTAGAAAAAAATCCAAATGATTCACTGGACTTGAAGAGCAGATTTTTTGGAACAGGAACTTGGCTTTAAGCATTTCAGTCAGGATGGTGGCACAGGCACACATTACCTATCTGACAAGTCCAATCTTCTTTTAGCTGTTACATCACAAACACACCCACTAGTTAGCCCTGTGTGGGCCTCGTGCTTCTCTCCAAAAATTTGGTGTTTAGTGTTCTTTGATGCTTCTCTTCCCAGTTTGCCAGTAACTATTTCTACTCCTCCTTTAGGACAAGATCTATCCCAAAGCCTGCTTCAGCATCCTTGATTCCTAATAAACCACCCAAATAACCCTGGCATTATGGTTTTCGGTAGAATTTCCACTACAGTTTCTTCCTTCCAACTTTGATATCTCATCTTTCATTATGATCTTTCAACACACTTAAATATTTTCTCAACTCCTTGACACCGAAGTTTGTGTTTTGCACTACCTTGTGCATTCTCAGTTTTGTTTCCAGAAAGAGGCCAGGCACACCACTGAATTTCAGGAGTGTGTTTACTTTGGCAATCTTGTCAGTTCCTCCACATGGCCACTCTTCAACTATAAAATTTCTCATTCCACATTAGTCTTTTCTTTGAGAAGTTCACAATCAATTTTTCTGCTTCTTCTGTTACTTCAAACACCTCTATTCTGTAAGATCCCATCACCTCTTCTACTTGTGCTATTTCTAACAACAAGATTTTCATCACTTTTTCCTAAATTTATGTTCAACATCCAGTATTATCCCAGGCTATTTCCTTTACAGTTAAGCATTCAAATTTTCATTATAACTTAGACACGATTTTTTCCTGTATTTCCTAGATGCATCACCTTTGTGAGAACCACTTCCCTTATTCTTTTTCGTTTCTATAGCAAAAAGATGAACAGAATGCAACTGTCATGTCAAGCCCTAGAAAACAGGATAGTGTGATGTGCTTGACTTGCCTTAATTATGATCATCTCAGTCAACTTCAATGAAAACTATCACCCATAATTCTGATACAATTGAAAGTTACACAATATCTGTTATTCCTTTTAAATCCAGGAGTTAAGTCAGGACACTATGAAGGCCAGAGAACACAAGGCAAGCCTAAACTAAAGGCAAAACAGACTTGCTTGCAATGTCAATCTTGTGACTTCAGTGAGTGTGGTCAGCTCTCACACGCATTCACCAGACCCAGCACAGGCCTTCTCAGGACAAAGGCATAAACCAGATGGTTCTAGAGCAAAACCAGCTGAAAATGCCAGGGAGTTGAGTGAAACAACAGTTACAAGCTTCCAATAGTCAGGAAATTTCTTGCTATTTTTATAAGCAGAGGCTGTTAAATAAGTGTCATCTTTCTCTACATTGTTCTCATGTATCTATAGCAAGATTGTTCAAGAGGATATGACAGAAAGCTGGCTGAATGCACTCCGGGGATTTATTAGGAGAACAAAGTAAGTCTAATGGCAGAAAAATATAGTGTTGGTTGACATACTTGGTTGGAGAAGAAAATTGTGAAACAAGATAGCACAGCCAGTTTTTTTTTTTTATGAGAACTAATGGCTAAATTTACCACTAGTAAAATAGATTCATGAGAAAAGAAGCCAAATATCAACAATCAGAGAACGAATTTGTCTCTCAGAACCAAAAGGCTAATTGAAGGTTGTCTTCAGGAGAAGAAAAAAAAAAAATCAGAAAAAGGTTTTGATAAAGAAAAACAACAGACTTCTTCCTCCAGCCATGTGGCATTTCAATATGAAAAATATTGCAGGAAGGAGAAGGGAAACACAACTGTGTGAACATCATCCACAGGCAGTCATTTCTGCTTTCTCACCCACAACCTGAATGGCTCAGAAAGCAGCATCACAGCTTTGGCACTGTAAATGTACAAATGCCCATCAGGTGCTATTACATGTACACAACAGTCCTTATATTTAAAAGACTTGCTGACTGTCTTACAGTTAATGGAATAGATCCCATAGCAAAACCTTCATTTCCATTCCAGCTTTGATTAATTCACCCTTAACACAGGGACTCACAATTTGGTCAGAGTGATGATCACTCAGTGCTCCAGAGGTGAAGTGCAGGGATGTATTCCTTGCTCCTGTCTGACAACTGAAACTTAAGGCCACATGTCTAGAGCCACCCAGAACTACCCTGACCCCTGGCAAACAGCCCTCACACTGGTGAGGGTACAAGTAGGAGGCAGAAAGTCCCATTAGGTGACAAAGCACACAGCACTTTGTTGGGACTATCACAAATCACTCCGCTTCTACTGCTGCAGTTTCCATATCCTGGAAACTCCTACCTATTTTATAAAGTATCAAGTTAGTCCAGCACAACCCACCTTTAGTAAAGCTATGCTGCATTACATCCTGCTCCATTTATTTTGTGTCTTTGATTAGTTTTCTCCTTAGATGAGAGCTAGTTTTTAAACTTGGGTCCCACAGGCTCCTAAATCATAGTGTTCTCAGTGCAGTTCTTAGCTAGTTAAGTCTTTATGGCATTAGCTGAAGATCTCTCTACCCTGGAGACTGTTTATCCAAGTCTTGAAATTCTGTTGCCTGAAAGAAGTGAAATAGCAAAGTCTTCATGTAATAATACAAAAATTCTCATTATGTTTTCATTTCCATCCCTAATTAATCCCCAGATCAGAAACTCACCTGCAGCCAAAGAATTTTCTGGATTCCTTCTATTTAAGAATAACAACAAATCATTCATTCACCCCAAACTACAGTCACCCCAGGAGCAGAGGACTAGTTCTACAGTACACGAAGACCAGCAGGGCAGGAAAAGGCTGCTTTAAATCCCAGTATGAGGAACTGACTGAAAGAGCTGCTACAAATTCTGAAGTGCCAATCAGTGGCTTATGAACTCATCACGAGCCACGAAAGGACAGTCTTCAGCCACATAAGAGATTCATGCCACAAAGACAGGAGAGATCTAACACCCGGCATTAGCAGGAGTGTCCTTGGCCAGCCTCGTGGTTTGAGCCACCCTCTGAAATCAGCCTGTCTGCTGATGAGATGTTATTCCAAGGCATTCTGCCAGCAGGGAAACACAGTAGTAGTTTCTAAGATGTGAATCAGTATTCCATATAACGAGGAACACCATACCTGGTTCTGATCGTTGTAGTCACATTCCCGAACCACCACCAGGCCTCCTTTCTGACTTGGGTGGCCCTGGGCAACCAGGCATTTGTTGGTTTGCAGGTGATACAGCTGTGAAAGGAAAACAGTTTGATGGACAGAGTGAGCAACAAACATCATATACCAGGTGATGCTCTGGTAGCTCTAGAGCTCAGTGTTCCCAAGAAAACCCAACCAAACCTTCTAATGTGGGGGGGGGAGGGGAATTATCTTTTTTAAAAAAAAAAAAAAATCTATTTTTCAGACAATTTGGAGGAAAAAACCCACACATTAAACAGTTCCAATTTGCTTTCTAATTATATCAAGATTCCCCTCTCTGGTACAAGTGCAGTACAAACAGCCTGGCTCAGCACATGCTGGCTGTACTCTGTCAAGTTTCTTTCCCCTCTTCACTCTCCATGGAATTCTCAGGTTCCAGATACTCTGCTCAGTAAAACTGACTGTATTGTATAAATTGCATTTTACTATGGTTTAGCTTAAACATAAGTCTCCTCTTACAACCTCTCTTCACAAAGCAGGACCACCTCCTCGAGAAAGAAGAAGGAATTACTGTGATATACAAACAACTTCAGAGACTTATGCTGTTTGCAAATTGATTTTCAAGAGGTTTTAGGCAACTGAAAAGTCACAGTTATCAGCTAAGGTATTTTAATGATGAATCAGGGAAGAAGAGAATATGTTACAAACACCCAAATGCTTATTTTTCCTCAAATGCCCTACCTAGTCCGATTTGGGCAATGATGCCCACTTTGAAAGACTCTAAGACATTTTTCACAGAGTCCAAAGATTAGGTTATCCCTACTACAACAGTCAAAAATCACGAAGATCTTAATGTATCCCCACAGAGGTATTCAGGGAGACAAAACAACTGTAATTCCGGCTTTAAGTTACAGACATGCCCTGAATTAACTGGTGGCCAGCAGAACACTTCTTTTCAGCCTGATTGTTTTTCTTGCCCTGATGTGGTGGGGGATCAGGCTCTTCAGGCAGCAATCACTGACTGAACATCTCTAAGTGGGAGATGGCAGGGCCCCAGATCTGGCAGCCACATTAAAAATAATTATTTCCAATCTGGAGCTGAACGTAGAGGAAAAAAAAGAATTTACTGTCCTGAACTCAAGGCCAAGCTGATTAACTGGCCGGCTGTGTCTAATTATGAAGACATCCAGAGCTGTCTTGGCATTTCTATTGATTCTATGGATTTTTAGAAACCAAAAGGCACTTCCAGTAATGAAAAGAACAAACTGCTCAGTCATGTGACAGCAAAAACTAGCACAAATACCAAATAGCATTCTTCACTAAACACCATTTCTGGAAACAGCTGCCCCAAGGCTCATCAACGGTCGCCTCAAGTGCACCATGTTTCTCCTGTTCCCTACACACATCTGAAACAAATTACACAAAACCTTCTAAGTAACATTTCCTTATACCCCAGAGACTTCTAGGACAGATCTCATCATTCCTCACTCAACAGAAGGCTTTCAAACCATACAGCTACATGAGTTTTATAAGCTTTTTGTCCTTGTTTTTATTGGCCATGCTGACCAGCATTTGATAACACCGGTAAGAACTGTCACCATTTGTGATCATTACAGCCCTTCCCAGCTTGTCAAACCAGCACTTATCTCCGGCCCAATTAGTTTTTGAGAATAAAATAAGATTTGGAGCGATTCCTCCCAAATCCTAAAGAGTCTGGCTCGCAGTGGTGACATTGGCTGATCTTTCTGTTCCTTGCAGGCATCTGGAAATAGTTTATACAACCATCAGAGCCAAAGCTGACTCTCTCATACAATGCTGGGTATAATTCTGGAACCCCAGAGAAACAAGCCATTTTTCTGTATCTTGTCCCCACTTCTTAAAGGGTGCACCAAACTTTTCTCAAAATTAAACCATGGTAAACAACTGCTAGGAAGATCTACCCTTAAGTGTTGAAGTATTCAGATCCCTCAAGTAGTCTCCCCCACATCAGCAATTCCTTAGTTTACTTTCTGTCTGAATGAAAGCAGAAAGCTACTAAATTTAAAAAGAGAAGAAAAAAAGGAGGAAAAAAGGTCTGACTAGGGGAGTAACAGCATTCAACAACCAGGGGAATCAGCCCACTGTATCAATTTAGAGAAACTACATGTTTGCCCTAATAAATAACTTCACAGCTTGGCTGGGATATTACAACAAAAATACTGCATAAACAGTGGATTCCCAACAGCTGCTTCCAAGTAAAAAATATAATGATGTCAATAGGTTCTGCATGAACTCAGGTCCTTCAGACTGAAACTACTTGCAGAACCAGCAACTGTCAGCAGCTACTGCAGCCTGTGTCCCCTGTGGAGACACCACTGTTCAGTGCTTCCATCCCCTGAGCTAACAGGGAACCTGATGTCCATAACCTCCATGAACATGAAACTGCTTCTCCCAAGGTATTCTCTTTCACAGAGAAGACATCAAGAAAGTTGTCTTGGGTTTGAAGCTACCCATTATTTTTGGGAGGCACAGAAAGCACACAGCAAGTGAATCGCAGAGAGCAGACCCGACTGTTTGCTGGCTTTGCCTGCACACAAACCCATAAGCAATGGTGTCAGGGCTAAGGCATGAATTTAATCACAATTTTCTTCATGAATACACAAAAATTCTCTCTTCATTTCTTCTTCGAAGAAAAAAAATTAAAGGAGAAAAACCTCATTTTTTGTTCATTACCTAAGAGTCAAGAGTAGAAAAGCCATCATCAGCCTCAGATGCTAATGCTCACCTTTGCAGAAAATAACCCAGTAAAAGCAATGAGTTTGGAAACTAATTACATTGTACTCTTATCACAAACCAACAGAGCATGAGTATTTGAGCCCAAATTTCTCTCTATCCAAATCCATCTTCAGAACCAACAGCCATGAAAGCATATTCTAAAGACAGCAAAACTTCATAACTCAGAGCTTCTGCGTAAGAAACCTCATTGAATAGTACCTAGTCTGAGGATGACCTGAAATACAGACCAGAATGAAATCCTGACAAAAATCCAGATATTTTCAAGGCAGCTTGTTGCAAAGTTAGAACTCTATGGAAAAAGACTATTTTTGTTGTATTTGAGCAAATATTTAAGAATCCCGAAATAATTAACACATGCTAATAAGCCCATCGTTTACGAAAGTTTCTCTTACCCTTCCACGCTGGATTATTTTTGGTCGTTTCTGTGCTCTATTAATAAAAACTGGCTGTGGAGCTTTGGCATTGGGCCCAGATATTTGCATCTCAGGATAGACATTATCTAGATACCACTTAAATGACTTGCAGTTCAATCTTTTTCTCAGTTCTACACGGTCAGTAATATTTCCGTAGTTCCTCATCCTTAGCTCAGGTCTCAAAGCAAAATACTGCTCCTATATTTAAGAGAAACGAGTGGGGGAAAACAGAGGAGAATTTCAGCTTAGTGATTTCCATTGGCAATAAAGGCATCCTAGAGTTATTAAGTCAGAAAAAGATGCATATACCATCATCAGCCTCATCTGACACAGGTTTCTCGAAATTATTTTGATTGTTCAAGGGATTGTTTTCGTTGTGGGATCTGAGACTGTTTTGTCTTCCACAGTTTTCAGCCTTCCAACTTTACAAGTGGTCAGGGCAAACCCATTCCATACCAGAATAGACCTATTAATGGGACTACCTTGTGAGGTTTAGTGGGACCACATCTTTATTCATGTGAAGAATCAGAACTATCACCTGGGCTTTCTCTGAAACCCAGTTTTTCCTCATTCATCTGCATCATCTCCAGAAAGGCTCCCACAAAGTTATTTTTTTATTTTATGATTATACTCAGAATCTTACAGGTTAGGCAAACACAGATTAAGATTCCAGCTCAATCTGATGTGCTGTTTGACTCTAATGCAGAGACAATGGGGACATGCAGGAACTCATGAATCTACAACATGGCATGGATATTATTCCCAAAACTAGAAGAAAAATCTCCTTGAAGAGTCTTTAATTCCAGATAGATTTAAAGAACTCCTAGAAAAGGCACTGTATTTGTACATTAACTTGTTTACTACATATTACTTAGAATTCAGTTTTCAGGGCATTGAACTATGGTATTTTGTTGGATTAATCTCCAGGAGACATGTGGATTTCACTTACCATGATGTGCCTCTGACAGGTTTCAATTACCTCCTGCTATCTCTGATATTCAGATGACAGACAGCATCACCTCTGGACAAATCACACACCTGTCCTTATCAAGATCTTTGAGCTTTTGGATTTGCCTGATGTATCACTGCTATTTTAACAGTAGAGGAGGGGGGAGCATTAAGTACACTGGACTGTTGGCCAGCTCTGAGGAAGTTTGGAGACAGACTGGACATCACTATCAGAAATTGGTCTGCTTTGAAAAGCAGCTCTGCTATTCCAATTCTCTCTTTCCTGGTTAAAGTTCAAATTTTAGTATCCTACCTTTTATAAGTTATTTATTACCACTGTAGACATGAACTTACTTCTTTTACATTTTGCTTTTGATAGTTATGAAAATTTTGCTGTACCACCTCCATTATGCAATTTCATTTATTAAATACTGATATTTGCTCTTTGCTGCAGAACAGATCCTTTAAGTCTTATCTTTGTACTATTCATCATTAGATTGCTTCGGTAAATTATACTGGCCCTAAATGTTTGTATTATACTTACAAAAACAAAAATATTTCCAGGCTTGCCCTCCATACATAGAATCTGTCATAGTGACAGGTCTCTGGCAACTATCAGAGAATCAGACTAGAAACAGCTGGAAAGATTCAGGACACAAATCTGTGATAAGAGACTGCTAGAATCAGCAGTTCAAGTCCCTGCTGCATAAAGCAGTATTAGCTGGAAATTATAACAAACAATCAAGTCCAAGCTTCAGAGAAAGCCATCATTAATCACAAAAGAACAACTGTGCCCAGACACCAGTAAAAGGGAAAGTGATAGATCAAATCTAGCAATGCATTACAGAGATGGAGAATGGAGATAAAAAATTAATGGGCTCTAATAGATTCCTTGAACTGATGGAACATCAAGATAAAGGACGGAGTTTGAAATGTCAACCTCTAAAGAATATAAAGTTAATAAAAATAAAACATTGTCTCGTATAGAAATTGTAGGGACCATAGGAGCCAACCACACAGCAAATCCTGTGGTCTCAGACGGCAAAATGTCATCAAGTATCCCAGAGATATGGGCTTCACAAACACTTGATTTATGCTCAAAAGCATCAGTATCAAAATCTGAAGAGAAGGAAGGAATACACTTGCCCTTGAACCCAGAAGTCAATCCTGTTTGCTCTTCCAGGGCAAGACAGATTTAAGAATCAGACTGCTAATTACAGCAGAAAGCAAACAAGCAGCCAACAAAATCCCTGTCTCACCACCATGGAAACTACCTGAAGGCACGTGGCAGTAGGTCCTTGGCTGCCACGTAATACTGATTTGGACACAAAGCAATGCAGAGCTTACAAGAGCTCATTCATCATCTTTTATTTCATTAAAGAGTCACAAAACCAAATCTCCTGCAGGCAGTAAAGTAACAGGGACGAGCACTCAAAAGCCAAATCCTACAGAACTTAGGAATTCCTATCAAAACTAACATTAGGAAATCAGACTACAGAGGGAAAATCCTATTAGAGGTGTAGTAGATCCCACTGCGACACAGCCCTTTGACAAACAAGCCAGTTAACAACCAGTCAATAACCTCATTTCATGATCTGGAATTGTCTCTTACCTTGTATTCATCCATCCACACATGTGCCAGCCTCAGTGAGTTATGAGCCATAGTATCCTGCCCCCCTGGTGAGCCATAGGGACGCCTCTTACGGAAAATGTGTCCCACCCTGGAGCAGGGGATGATCAGAAGTCTTCCACCACACATCCAGATCTGTCCATACAGAAGCAGAACACACCTCATTGTTCCACTGCTCACTACCTCCTGCCCTTCGAGGGATACTTCAGTAGGGTTATACATTAATGGCAGCTGTCAGCAGTGTTGTCCTACTTGTCAAGTTTTCTGACAAACTAAATTATTAGATCTTCATGTTAAAAAAAAAAAGACCATTTTGGTCACCTCATCGCACTTTCCAAATAACACACATTTTCTTTTCAAGAAACAAACAGATAATTTTCCAAAATGTTATGCTCCAGTGACCTACCAGAAAACATCAAAATACATGGGCTAGGATTCAACCTGCAGATTAAGTTCCCTAAACTAATTTACCGACATGAAAATTGTCCACATTTTTGTGATAGATAACAAAGATCAGCCTGTGTATTGTGAAGGGAGCCTGGAGAGCTTTTCAACTAAGTAGGAGCACTTATTTGACACAGCTGTTTGTTTCTCTTCAGTATATGGGAATTCAGAAACACTGTTCCTATTGAGATGCCACATTCAGGTGTCTTAATCCAGTTCCATGGCACCAGAGATCCACATTTTATTTACACTCTACTTGCATTTCTTTTTTAAAATTTCTTTTTAAACTTCAGCTTCCAGCAAATTACCATAATTGGCCCTTTGTTGGACTAACAGGTTCTCCAATCTCAGAAAATCTTCTCATGTTAGCAGGTTATAATCAAGTCACTTTTAAAACTCCCCTAGATAAGATAAAGACTCAGTTTCTTTACAAATCTCCCCCAGGGAGTCAGGAGCTTCCCGAAGTTACAAAACTCTCTGAATGTACTCCAGTTTTCCAAAGCCCTTTTTACTGAAACAGTGCATTACTCCTCACACTCCACACACTTCAACTCAGGTATCTAATAATTATATTTTGTACTGAAAATTGAAAGATTTATTCCGTACACACTCCTTTAAAGTCAGTCAAATTCATGAAATTCCAGTTCTTATTTGTGAACTTTAATCTTGATTTCTCTAATGACCCAATTTGAAACCCAATTTGACAGTTTTGGGGGGTGTGTGTTTGGTTTTGGGTTGTTTTTTTTTATGCTAACTTCACTCTTTAATCCCAGAAACATTCAACTACAGAGCTCAAAGTTCTCTTTAATCTTCCCATTAAAACTTAACTTGAAGATTATTGTAAAGGCAGTTTCCATGTGCCGAAGGCATCCTTCCCAGGAACAAAAGTACCAATTCCTTTTCAAGTTGCTATTCCAGTGCCAAAGGCATTGGGCACAGGGAAGAGAAGCAGCAAGACACTGAGGTTCACACTCCAATGCACATAAAAGCTCTTTACCCTAAAAGATATTTCCAAGTTTTCTCCTCCCCAGATGTCCATGCCACTGTCATACTGCCCCAGCTCATTGAAGTACTCACGGTCCATGGCAAACAGGCCTCCAGCCATAGTAGGGGACCTAAAAAGAAGCACAGAAAGAATTTCATTTTCTTTTGGAGAAAAAACAACCCAGTAATTTTTGCTGAATCTGCTAGTCCCAAAGCTCAAATTTAAACCTACATAAACACAATTTAAACCCTTCAGACAGCAGAAGTCATCAGATGACGGTTCTAGTCTCGAAATATTTTCAAAAGGAGATCTGTAAGTGGTATTTGTGGTCTTCCATTACTCTAATATCTATAAAGCACATTTCTTTATAGAGCGAGCTTGAGGAAAAGGGATAGGACAAGGAAAGAGGAACAAAATAAACCCCTTAAAAAACCCCAAAAGCCAATGAACCAAGACCAAAACAAAATTAAAATATAATAAAAAAGTAAAAGTGAAGTTCAAGTTTTCTACAGTGAAACTTAGGAGCTGCCTTTAATTAGCTCTGTCTTTCCCACAAGCTATTTTCCCTATAGTTACAAAAGTAAGACTTAAGAAAGGCTTCTGATCTTACAAAAGTAAGACTTAAGAAAGGCTTCCTGGTGTTACACAGAGCTTCACACCACACAGGAGGAACCTTACTTGATTGGGGCAGTGGCTCCCTCGGGTCCTTCCAGTTCTGACAAAGGAACAAGATCCCATTTAAAGTGCAGGCCCCAGTTAAACCCCCCACGCACAACTGGGGACGAGCTGTAGGTCAGTGTGTCGGCGCTGATGATGTCAATGACAGGGCACACGACAGTCCTGCGATCTTCTCTGATGGGAGTCAGCAGAGGTTGTAACCACACCTCGTTCACCTCACAGTGACTGTCCAGGAACACCAGCACTTTCCCTACAGAGGTCAAAGCACACAAAACACAAAGATCCATGGAACACAAACACAATATGCAGCGTCCTCACCACCCTGTGTGACGGAGAAGAAAGCTGACAAGCCACAGACTCCACAGGGATTGGTTCAGTCACAAAAGCAGCAGACAGATCCTGACTAATCACATTTAGCCATGAACTGCTCAAGAGGTTTGTTTGTCCACTGATTAATCAGCCTTGGGCTCTCTTCAGATCACACCTCAGCATCCCCCAGGTTACCACTGCAGCCGAGATCTGTGGACTTCAAACGTCATTCTGATGAATGAATCTGCATTCATCCATGACAACATTTTGACTCCTGAATATGAAGTACCACAGAGTATCTCCCCAGTTAAACAGCTCTAGATGACTGTGGATTCATAGGAGTTTAAAAGGAGAGCGAATGCCCTCAACAGGCAGACCCAAATCCACCAGCATCAGACAAAGCAACACTTATCAGTTCACATGGAGACTACCTGACACAGTTGGTTTGATCCATGAGACACCTTCAGGCTCAGCTGGTCTAAAAAGTCATCTGCATTTTTATGACACAACACAGAATTTATATAACACTAATGTGGAAGAGATGAGGAAGAGCTTTAAAGAAAATACCTTTGAAACACGCAAATAAAACAAGTCGCCCATTAACAACAGACAGCATTTGAGTGGGCAGAGGGGAGAGAACTCCACCAGTTCCAGAAGTGCAATAAACTGACTTCAAATTGCACTAACTGAAATGAATTTTAGCATAGCTTGGAAATGCAAGTACAATTTTCTCCACGGATAATGCCATTACGATACTAACAAGTAAACTCCGATTCAGAGACTTATCTGCCTCTCAAAGTTATTTGAGAAAGCAGCACACACTTTCTCAGATGGCAAAGAATTTAACTCAAAGCTTATTCTGGTAAAGGCTGTTTATAAAGCACCAAATGTTGTTTCTCCACTTAACACTCACTGCAACAGAAAAGCCTGTACAAGAAATGTTAGAATTAGATTGGGGATTTAGAAACCAGATTAGGGTACCTGAAAAGGGAGCAGATTCCATTTTAGAGGAAAAGTTTGCACAGAAAACAGGCAGAAAGTGTTCTGTAACCACAATATCTTGCCCACAGAGATGCTGCTGACAAAACATTGTCCCAGGGCAAGAATAGGGAAAAATTCTACATTGCCACACTAAATTTTGTCCAATACTGGTTTTGTTTTACAATTTCACTGACCCACTTTAAAAAAGCAGCCCATTTTATTAAAAGCAAATGTCTAAAAGAAAGGGGGGGGGGGAATAAAGCAAATCAACAGCTGAGACACTCCAAGTGGCTCAAGACACTCAAATTTAGATCCAAATTTGAGGTCATTGTTTGAGATAGCACAGAGGAAGAAAGATTCGGGATGATGCTGTGTAGCTTAGAATGTGGCATGACGTGCAGAGCTCCTACACTGGGCAAAAGTAACCACAGGACAAACATTCAACGTGTGAAAAGCTGCATTGCAAGAAAAGAGAAGGCACCCAATCAACTTATTGTCAAAGTATGCAAGGAAAAGAGACAATCAAGTGTACCTGTGGCATGAGAGGCTCCAATCATCCTTCCTCTAATCAAGCCTTCCCGCTTCTCATTTCTCACCAATTTTGTGGTTTTTGGAAGCTGAGTTTTAACATAGTCACCCAAGTCTTTCTTCAAGTCAGCTGAGGAAAGGAAAACACAAATTCAGCAACAGGATAGAAATTCTTAAAGCTTTGTTTCAAGTTCCAAGATGTTTAGCTCAAAACGGGCCATAATCTTGATCAAAGAGTTGCCCTGACACAGCACAGCTTCAAACCAGGAGTATCAAAAGGACAGTCAGTCATCCCACATCCTACACCTGCCCTCTAATTCCTTTAGTGCAACATGACTCAAGTTAACTGGAACTACTAGACTATGTTAAAAGGAATTACTGCTGCTGAAAGGATTAAAAAAGAAAAAAAAAGAACTGTACAAAGAAGAAATAGCACTTCCAAATTCTTCTCATGGTGACTGGCATTTGCAACAGAAGTAGTGATAACCATTTCTCCCAGGCAAATTACTTACATTACTGCATTCCATACGCGAAAACAAATGCTGACACCTTCAAAAAGCATGAAGACACCTTACATTATGTGCACCTGCTTAGCTGACAGAACAGCACACACAAAGCACAACTCCCTCACAGGTGGTTGCTTTTCTAAAATCCCGAAGGATCAAAGATACTGCTGGCAGCATGTGCTTTTTGAAGGAGTGCAAAGTTCACTGAAGTCTACAGGCACTACTGCAACTTAACTAACATCAATGGCAATTTTAAGAGGAACGATACTTTTTTCACCCGAGAACAGTGGTTTCTAACATTAAAGCAGGACTACTGAAGGGAAGATGGACACATGGAGACTGAAGTAATGGAAACACAAGTTAACAAGCTTATGGAACAACAAAGAAGAATTTAAAATGAGGAAGAAAAACAAAAAACCCACGTGAGGCTCCACAGAGAACCTGGGTATAGAGAGGCAGACGGACTTTCAACAGAGGATATGCTGAAATAAATATTATTCTGAAGAGTGTCAAGTCAAACATTAAAGTTGCTGTTAATAAGATTAAATGCTGAAGGAATGTATGTGGAAGCCACAGCTGTGACCTTCAGGAGGAACAGGAACTTTCAGGCAGCAGACTCCCAGAAGCAATTCCAAAAGTTCAGACCACAGCCTTTGCACTGCAAGGCAGAATTGTGGATCAAGAATGAGAAGGTAATACATAGTAAATATGGTGCTGGAGAATACTGTAGGGCAAGAAGTCTCTGGAGAGATGCAGACAGGATTCATTTGGGTCATAGGAATTCTCTCCCCTGGTTTTGAATATGACATATGCCAGAGAACATAGGAAAGATTTTTTTTGAGAAAGGCTCCTAGAAAATGGATGAAATCATCTCTAAGGTGTTACTCAAATGAAATACCCAAATACACAGGACAGAAGGATTTTAAAGTACTGAGTTGCAGACAACTTGCTCTTTTTCTGTTCTTCAGTCTCTCCTTCTGCATAGCAGAATGCCTCCAGTAAGAGCCTTCAATATATCCTTAGGCTGATCCGTAACAGGTTAAGCCTAAATCAGGGAGGAAGATGTAGCACTAGAAAAAGAAATCCCACCTTGCAGGGAGGGGAAAGAAAAATTTAACAGTGCATTCAGCTGAGCCATAGCAATGACTGCTTAGCTGATAAGACTGTTGATGACTGAGTTTAAGAAGCTTTTTAAGGCAAAACTAGGTGCAAAGACACAAGTTTTGCACAACAGCACTGATGTGCAGGATAGCTACCATATTTAAAGCTGAAGAAGTAGGCAGACTTCCATCTAGGACACCGTTTTGGAAAGGGGATAATGTAAGGAAAATTAATTTTTAAATAGAAAACAAAACCAAGAGCCATAGAGACCAAGCACTCTGCCCAAGCTCACGATATTCATGGACAGACAAAGTTTTTGTCCATTTCCTCAGTCCCCACATTGCGTGTCTTTAGCTTTCTTTAGTAAGAATCCATCCATTAAAATTAAGCAGCAGGGCAAGCATCTGTAGTATCATTAGCAACAAGAGCAGTAATTCTCTGTGTAAACAACATCTCTTCCTGCCTTTGGCTTCAGAACATGTTCACTTGAAGTCAAAAGGATAAAAATAGCTATTTGAATGTTTTAAACCTAATTTGGCCTTCAAATTAGCAACAGACCAGAAAAGTGATGGTACTGCCTCAACACAATCATCAATCATATGCATTCCCACATTCAAAAGAGTTTTGAAGGAAGCCAAGTTCTGAATACGAGGGTTACGAAACTTTAAAACAACAAATTGCACAAGAGACTTTATAGCAAAGAGTATTACTCCCAAAACACAAAACAAGGTTTTAAATATTACACATTCTTATTAGCAACGGGTGGTGGTTGAATCTTTGTTCTCTCTTGTATCTTAACATTTGATCTGAACTCAGAGAAATGAACTTGCTGACACGTATCTTATCAGTCTCTTAGAGAGAGACCTGAAACCAGAAACCAAAAGAGGGCACCAAGGGAGCTAAAATTATATGCGTTAAAAAAAAAGAAATCTAAAAATCATTTTAGAAATGCAAAAAAGTTGTGAGCAGGGAACTTGCACAGTCCTGCTGGCAAGAAGTGCTACGTCAACACATTCCTCAACCGGCGTTTTGCATTTGAAGGGCCTAAACGCATGAACTGCGCGTCTGTCTTTGCCTTGTCCATCACTCCAGAGAAAAACGCCGAAGCATCAATCCTTCAACAGCAGTGAAGCAACTGTGCAAGATTCACCCCTCCGGGGCCCCTCCGTGACTGCGGGAGCAGAGGCTGCTCCGAGAGCCAGGGAGAGCCGCTCCCGAGGTGGCCACAAGAGGCTGTTGGAGAGCCACGCTGAGCCTTCCCAGCAAAGCCGAGCCCCGGGCCCTGCTCGGTCCCAAACGCTGAGCAAGTATGAAAGGCTGACGTGCTGTTTCCATAGTGCCACATCAACTTACCCGCCAGACCGAGCTCAGCGTGTGCATTCAGCTCCTTTCAGAGGCACTCACAGTGAGTCCTGCCTACCTGTGATCAGCTCTGAGCACCTGAGCAGCACAAGCAAGCAAGGGACTGTTAAAAAAACCCCACAATATAAACAACTGCCAAACGATCTCCTCCACAAATACACGCTCAGTGTGTGTAAGAGGTGGAATAAGAGGACTGGAGCACCTACTCTACAAAGGCAGGCTGAGAAAGTTGGAGCTGTTCAGCCTGGAGAAGAAAAGGGTTAGTGAGACCTCACAGCAGCATTCCAGTCTCTGAAGGGGGCCTACAGGGAAGCTGGAGAGGGACTCTTCGTCAGGAACTGCAGTGATGGGACAAGGAGTAATGGGTACAGATTGAAAGAGGGGAAATTTAGGTTAGTTATTAGGAAGAAATTCGTCGCTGTGAGGGTGGTGAGACACTGGAACAGGTTGCCCTGGGAGGTGGATGCCACATCCCCAGGAAGTGATCAGGCCCAGGTTAAATAAGGCCCTGGTCTAGTGGGAGGTGTCCCTGCCCATGGCAGGGGGGGTTGGGACTAGATGATCTTTAAGATCAATTCCAAACCCCTAACGTTCTATGATTCTATGATCATTAGCTTCAAAACCTAATTGTGAATGTTAAAGCCTGCGTGATACAAAGCTCCTCAGTAAAATGGCACCAGTGGCAATTTGTTTTGACCAGTCAATAAAGCACAGGAAGAGACAGGAAAATCCAGAAGTGTTAAGCACCAAACATAAATATCAGTGGAAGGGTCTCTCACCCAGCTCACTGTTGTCATCCACCAGAATGATTTCGTGCAGGAGCTGTGGGGGGGTGCGGTCCAGGACACTGTGCACTGTGCGGAGCAGGGCAGAAAGGGCCTCATTGTAGAAACAGATCACGACGCTGGCAGAGGGCAGGTCAGCAGGGTAGGACTTCTCTCTACATCTGCACACAGAAATACGGTGATTGTCACTATTTTCAGAGGGATTTCCTAGAGCTAGATCGCTACTGAAACTTCATAAATAACAGGCAAACATTAAATGTGTAGGAAGAACCTCTGACTTGCACATGAAGAGACAAAACGTAACATCTACAGTAGGGCTCAGCACAGTGAGTTACTCTCCACACAGCACAGACTTGCAATTAACATTGCTGCAAACAGAAGATATCATAGATTGGGGTGGGAGTAAGAATCACAGATCTTCAAGACACAAACAACAGAAGACGCTAAGGGCTTGTTTCAGCTGTCAAAACATCGTCTGGTACCCTCAGGTAGCTCAGACAGGTAGAGGAACGGCAAATATGACATAAAGCCCACAAAAATGCCACAACTTTATTGGCCAGCTGCTGGAGACGGGCTTGGATATCCCAGAATATCTTCACTGGTGCTAAATGCCTCTTTAGACAACCAAGGTTGGGATTCAGAGGGCAGATTAAGACACTTAAATCTAGTCACTGCTGTCAGTGGAGTCTAAATAGTCTTCTGCTCACCCTAAGGCTGTCAAGTGTGTTTTGTCAGCTGAAGAGCTCTGCATGCTTCATTAACTGTACTGACTGGATCTCTGCTAATTACAACAAAAGCAGAGACAACTGACTAACAAGAAGTTATCTAAGCATCTTAATCTGCAAGCTGAATCCCACTCAAGGCAAAAGATCATTCTTTCTATCTCCTTACTTTCAAAGCTTGTCCGTATTTCTAATGGGGCACAGTACCACAGACTAATGACATATGAAGATGCCAGGCATGAGGGAATCCAATGGAGATAAGAAATTATAAAAATGGAAACCCAGAAGTATAGAAGAAAAGTTTTCATCTACTTGGAATGAACTCAGCTCTGGGAGAGATATTTCATCAATTCATTAAATTTATCCACACCAGAGAAACCACTAGAAAAATAGGTGTAGGTTTATTTATTTTTCAATTCAGTGTTGGGATTTTTTATTGTTGTTACAGCGGTGGAGTTTTCCCTCCTCATATGCACCAGATAGACTGTAGAAAAATATCTGCTCTTTAACAGAAAATATTCAGAGCGGTGCACAACCTATCACATACACTTTTTTTTGCCTGCTGCTAAAGGTATCTCCAGAAACAATACTCATTCAAAAAAGAAAAGACCAAAGAATAAAAATCCTAAACTCAAGCACTCCTGTTAAATAACTGAAAAATCTGCATTCAGCAACACATGAGAATGAAAGTGTTTAGCAGAAATGTTATACCAAAAATGTTAAATACTAAATCAGGTATAATGTGAGTAACAAGCCATTGAGCACATGAAACTATATCATGTTCTCCCCAAAAATTGGTACATACTTTGCATCTCTTGTATCAGGCACCTCTCTGTGGTATCCCAGTCGATTACTGATAAGCATATTGAAAGCATGCTTCTGATAGCCCAAGTCTCTCACCTCCTGATCTTCTTCATTAAAAATCATTCCTGCAGAAGAAACATACCAAGCTCAGTTAATAGGCTCCAAAATACCACTTGGAAACAATCAAGGATTGAAACGTTTGCTTTAAGCTCTCCTAAGCTCCATTATGTTCTTAAAAATCCCTCCGGTTCTGCAAAGTGCATTTTTGGGCAACTATTTTGGCTCTCTCTCACAAACAGGTGGCCCGTAGGAGTAGCCCTTGCAGCTATAATAAAATGAAATCCTTCTCCAAAGAGTGATGGCTCCATTGTGGTGATTGCCTCACTAGACACACTCCCTTCACTTATATGGCCTCTAATTCTTAGCATCACCTAAAACCAACATCAAACAAGCAGCAGAGGATAGACTTTGGCACACAATGCATCAGCACCTCTCCATACAGGTGACAGGTCTGTAATGAGATTTTTGAGAGAGAAAATACATTTACAATGGTAGAAACCCTCACAATAGCAGCTCCAATTTCATGCAGCTTTCTGAATTCTGCAGTAACATAAAAATAGCTGTGCAAGAACTGTAAACGTCTTTATCTCACCTGGCCCTTCGACAGCAAATAAAACAGCTGCGGAGCTGTTGTTTATTGATTATTTTAGCAGAAGCATCGACTGCTGGTAAAAGAAAATGCCCTGCCAGAGGCCAAGACTAAATCCTCAGTCCATCCTGCCTGCCTTCACTCAGTGCCATGGGCTTCTGCAGAAAACAGTTAACAAGAGGGTTCCTCATCCTCATGCTACCATACATCCTGGATAATACGTTTCAAACATTCATAAACTAATTCGGCTTGTAAGGGACCTCTGGTCTAACCTTATTCCCAAGAGCAGTTCCAACTAGATCAGGTTGCTCAGAACTCATGCATTTGACTTTTGAAAGCCTTCAGAATCACCGAGGATGGAGATTCTACCACTCCTCATTTCCCTGTTCAAGCACTGGACCACCATCGCACTGAAGATGTTTTTCCTCTTCCATAACTCAAATCTCCTCCTCACACTAATTTCTCATCATAAGCCCATGCACTCCTGGAATAGCCTGGCTCCCTCTTCCCTACAACCTCCCATTAAGCCGCTAAAATCTCACCCTGCAGCCTTCTCTCTAAGGCAGAATAAACTCAATCCTCTCAGCCTTTCCTCATACCTCATGTTCTCCAGTTTTCAAGTGTGATGCAAAAGCCAACTGAGCTCAATTCCATGGATCCACATTCCCACCATTTTCATTTACCACCCTGTGGCTTTTAGTCTTGAGTACAGCAACGGCAATGCAGCTGCACTATCAAACATCTCAAGAATAAATGCCTGGACATTTAGTGGGAAGTGCTCGGTACCAATAGCTGCAAAAGACATGGGATACACCCACATAAGTGTCTTGTGACTGGCTGTGGTGCTCCCACCATGGATAAGTTGCACTGTGGGGGCAGAAATGAGGTCTGTTTACAGTAGCACTGTCACTCCTCCAGCAAGAGCAGCCTACGGGGGTCAGAGAGTCCTCCACTGAACCACATCCATTCCCAAAGGAAGGTCTCCAGCTGGTCAGTTCAGCCACCCAGCGCAATCCCTCTGGCACACTCCGTGTGCTGTGGTCACCTTAAAACATTTTCTTCATACCAAGCACAGGTTTAAAACACACACCCCCAAATGTTTCATTTTACAACCCACCCATGTCCAACCGCTACCTACTTTTGTTCTGATCTCCTGAATATATAAAAGGAGTGCTAATATATTTAAAACATTCTCGTGAAGAACAATATCGAATGCATGTAAAAGGCCTGAAAGATTTCAGTTCAATCAGCAGATAAAAGCCCTTGGAAAATATGAGTCTTGCCATCAAAACATCAATTTGAGCTTTACTTTAGCAATATCAGTGACTCAGATTAAGGAAAAAAGAAAATATATTGCCCTCCTAGATGACAGATTGGTTTTGACTAACATATGCCAACTTTCTTTTAATTTTTTTTGCTTTGCATGTTTAAGACTGTCCTACCCTAGACAGACAGGAAGCCTTTTCCTGCAGCACCTGATCTAAGAGCTCTCTCCTGGTAATTCACGTAGAATTTATCCTGGCACTGTAATGCCCCTTGGCTTTCACCAACCCAGTGAACCACTTGGTCTGAAGATGAAGGGACTTCTCAGCTAAAAAGCTGCATTTCTTTCCTGGCCCATACTGAATAGCTGGAAAGGAATGGCCACCTCTGGATTGGTCTTTACCACACTGGGCTCTCAGGCTTTTTGCAGTGAACTGATAAACACTTGTAATGCCACAGGGCAACAAGAATTGGCATTTTAACATACTCACACAGGTCTAAAGCCCAATCAGAAACTGAAGTTTGGTAAAGTTCTTTAAGCTCTGGAAGCTTATGATTCACCATTCATTCAAAGTGACAACAAAGGATTTTGGTCAGCTATGAGTATTAAACTCTGGGCTACAAAGGTTATTGGGCTGCATTTCATCAGCAGCAACCAATACCCCAACACTCCACCACAACAGTCAGAATCTGCCTCCAGACCCAAAGCAAGTCTTCAAGTCAGTATACAACACGCTCAGTTTGCACATCTGAACACAGCAGTGAACAAGCTGTAAAAGCACTTAAATGCACAAAGCATCTTAGATTGGAAGACAAAACTAAATCATCTCATTGATGAAATATGTTCTAGTGAAAGACAGAAACCTTTGTTGGTACAAAGTAAGCAGGATTTGGCCCTAACCACTGCCACTTCAATCAATCTTTCATTGTAGTTTTGTCCTGCACACATTTCTTGTAGATTATTTCATACTCCAAGGATATTCTGCAAACCAATGTGTCCCCCTCACTGTTTATTGTTATCAAGCTATTTTTAGTTACTGCATATGAACAGAGTTTCTTTATAGCTAATTAAAGCATCTGTATTTGAGCCCAATCAATACAGGAGTAAGATATGAAACAAGTAACACAGAACCTTCGAAGAGCAAGAACTACATCAAGGGCAGACCTTGATGTAACCCAGTCCTCCTCATCAGCACTTACACAGCACAGCTGTAAATGTTACAGTATTTTGGATTAAGCACAGTAGAATAAATTTCAGGTAATTCCTAATGGAGAGAGCCACTAGTACCACCTGCATTTTAACAAGCCAATCTACTTCATTATTCAATTTTCCCTGAGATCCTTTACAGAAAACTTTGTATCTCGATTCTTCTACTGTTTTAATAAGTTTGTCCCCAACCCTGAAAACCACTTACCCATTTCAGGAGAGAATTCTATCTCCCCCTTAACTGGGTCCTGGATATGATTTCCAAGCGAATTTCCTATCTTGTTCTCTTTCTGTTGCAATTCAGGTACGTGAATCGGCCCCCGGGTAAAACGGGGGTAGAATTTTTTTGGGAATGGCCTTTGAGGCTCCAGCCCCTTGATGGGCACATTCTTGAAGGACTGGTTCTCTTCACTGAAGTTGAAATAAACAAAGAGCAGAAGTGTCCAGGTTACGGATGTGAAAAGGCACCCATAGCAGAAATAGCGGAGCGTGACACTTCCCATGGTAGACTCAGCATCGTGTAGGACCCATTCTCAACTACCTGAAAAGGAGTGAAAACACACATTTTGAGAGTGCTGCCTGTTACCTCATCAGGTCTATACATTAGGAAATGCATTCTATAGTTCACTCTTCCATTAAACGATTTTTACTTAAGCACAGACCTGAAGAACTAAATCCCTTTTCACTTTTCCATTCAGAAGCTAAACAGGACCAGTTTGCACATTTTGTGTGGACCACACTGCTTTAAAACATGAAGTGGAAGACCACTAAGAGCAGAGTAACACATCACAATTAAAGGTAAAAATCATTAACTTTCCCTCAAACAATTACAGATTTATCTCTCTTCCACAACAGTGTATTTCTAGTATGCCTGCATTCATTTAAACATGTAACTATTTAATATAATACACACGGGGAATTGATTCTTCGCAGAATCACCAAATGGTTTTGGTTGGGACATCTGGAGGTCACCTTGTCCAACCCCCTTGATCAAGCAGGGCCAGTCTGAGCCAGGGGGCCAAGAGTATTTCCACATGTATCCATTTTTGCAGTTCAGATCCTATCTAAAGCATGGAATGAGAACACAATTCAAAAATCTACATAGTTCAGTTCCTCTTGCCCCAAATCTAAGAACAGCCATCCTGAGTGTCCCAGAAATCCCAGCAAACATGGGGTGCAACTGAACAACACATAGCACCAAGACAGTCACATTTACAGACACTCCTCTCCACAGAAGGAAAACAGGTATGGGATAGGAAAAGAACAAACAGCTCCAAGGTAATTTACTGGGTTCCTGCAGGCCTTTGCAGACTCCAGAAGAGATTCCATACTCCCTGGAGGAGATGGATACTTCCCACCTCGAGCTGGAAGGAAGCAGCACAGCAGACTACAGTTTTACTTTAGACATCCATCCACTAAGACAATTTTCCCAAGCTATATTGAAAACTACTATCCTAAGCAAAACCCTGAAGTGAAGCATATGAAGCTGGTGGTAATATTTTATTTATTGCCCAGGAGAATCCAGTAAACTTCCTGAAGTTCCTCAAATCTAAAAAAGGCTGAAAAAAAGACCAAAAAGCCACCTTAAAAAACTATAAAGGTCAGTTCCCAAAACTGAGGAAGAATACACTGAGTGAAAGGATTACATTTCTCTCATCTCTATCTAACCACAAGAAATTCTTCACATGGTAACAAAAAGTCAGGCAATCATTTAATCACCTTTTCATTAGCAAAACATTTGTTTTAAGAAAACAGAACATTTGGGTGGGAGTCAATCATTTATGCTGATGCATTTTTCAGACTTCTCAAAAAGTCAAAAACTACCAGAAGTCTTCAGGTCGATCTGGCAAGGAGCAAACCAGAGCAGTTATGAGTACAAACAGATTATTCCCTTCTCAATACGGAAAACTACTAAACAAAGGTAGAAGGTGTTCATGATCCCAAAGAACATTGTAAAGATCTCACTTACTTTGGCAATGTAATTCTGAGTCCTAAGTGACTTGCTTCAGAAGAGGATGTATGTTAAAATTCAAGCTTATATTTCCAGAGTGTAGCACAGCTTCATCTCCCAAGAGTAGAATATCCACAGAGTAAAGTAAAAAAAAAAAAAAAAAAAAAAAAAAAAACAAAAAACCACACAACAAAAAACCAAACCAAAACCAACCCTCCTCTAAACCATTCCACCCATTATTCTTACCATGTCAAACTCCCCCACTGCTGCAAGGCAACAACCTACACAAGCAGCTGAGCCCAAGGAGCTTAGAAAGGTCTTAAACAGGGTTTAAATCTCACACTGATCCTGTGCACACAGATGAATTGCAGGCTCTTTCTCTAACACTGTTATACAGAAACTTTGCTGCTTAACTGTAAAGCCATGAAATTAGTCAGGCAACAAAAGCTCTGGGGCAGAAAAGATTTCAGAAAATCCTCATTCTGACCAGTAGAATAAGTTGACCAGTAGAATAAGTTTACCAGTTGGAAAACTACAGATCACCAGTGCCCCATGCTTTATGCCCTGTGCTGACAGTGACCAATGATCCTACCAAAGTGAATCTTGGCTCAGGAGGCTGCAGAGAAGCGAGAACAGATCAACAGTTACATCCTCTCATTAGAGTAATTCTTCTCGCCAGACAGTCTGCAGACAATTAATGCTTATACCTAAAAGGATCTGGGTGCTTGCCAAGTTCTTTTTGCATGGCCATAAGAAGGTCATCTGCTCTAAGACTCCTCAAAGCTCCTCAAAACCCTCTCGAATTGTTTTTCCCTTCGCTATGGTGACACAGATGCACAATCCTAAAATGCTCCGACACTGTGGCATAGAACTGTCCTAGTAAAATAAAAATTACTTAAACAGAGATGGAATCTTTTCATTTCAGAGCTGTGTAAGGACGCATCTACACTGCAGCTTGCACAGAAGAAACAAAGATAATCCTTTCTATCTTCGGTAACAGCAGGAAGAAGGGCACACAGCACAGAAATCATCACAGACTGAGCGTTTCCCCAGCTCCTTGCATCTCTTTCACAGGTCAGAGCTGTGCTGTGACACTTCCAGACTCACTGACAGTAGTTTGCTGTGACTGACATCGGGCACACTCAGACTACAGAGGAAGGCCTAAATTAGTGATCAGAGTGAGCAGATTGCTGTACATCCCTTCCACCTCCAGAAAGCCCTCTGACCAGACTGAAAGCTCACATTTGGTTACCGTTAGAAAAGTAACAACTGCAAAGCAAACCTTCATACTCTTCCACCTGCTCCTTGCTAGAGCAGATTTGCTTCACCTTCTTTTCCTTTCCTTCACCGTTTTGTGGTTTTGTAAAATGATATGAAGGTTGAAATACTGCATTTAACTTAAAGGACAGAACCTCCACAAAGCACAGAACTATGCCTGTTCAGTACCTTCTGATTCAACCAAGACATTTGGTAATTTATTTGGCAGGAAAATACATACTTACTATGTAGACAATTTCGAAGTCAGAATGGAAAAAAATTTAAACCCTGCATATGAAAAGTACATTGAGGCTTATTAGTTTACTTTTTTCACCAACACATTTACTTTATCCACCAACACATAAGCATTTACGTGACCACTGTCCTGTGGATTTCAACCACTTCTACCATCCAAGCAGCCAGAGAGTCATAACCTGCGTCAGAGCTGCACATTCCAGTTTTAGACCGTTTCAGGGTGACCAGGACTTCTTACAGATGTGTTTTAGGCCACAGAAGGTTTTCAAGTCCTAAGCCATGTCAGTCCTGCTTGGGATCTGCCCCGAGGAACTGGGAGAACCTTTCCAGCCCTATATTTTCATGCATACAAAGACAATCACATTAATGTTTCTTGGTGTATTGAGGAGAGGCAGAGATACAAGAACCCCTTCACTCACTTCACTGTGCAACAAAAAAATACTCACTTTGATAAATGGCAGAGGGAGGGAGGAGAGGAGACTTCTGCTGGTCACAAGGACCTGGAAGGAAACACTCAGTTCAGGGAGCCTGCCACTCAACCCTCAGTTCCTACCTCTTCCATCTCCCTATCCATGACTTCCTTGCACAAGCCGCCTACACACAGTGAATAAAAGCCTCACCCTGTCCAGACCCTTTTGCTCTCCAGTGCTGAGGAGTCTTCTAGGAAACACACTCTGCCAATTAATCCAACAACTGTCTCTGCCTGTGCATGGTCACAATACCCTAAAGATTGCCTTAAACATCCATCCTCTCTCACTCGGTTTCTCCAAGCAGGATTTTGAAATTTAAGCAAAGCCAAATCATTCTTTTTATTATTATTATTATTTCTTCCTCAATTCTTTTTTTTTTTAAATGGAGACAAACTGTTCCTGAACACAGGAGGTGCAAAGGATATGCCTTTCAAATCCGAAGTATTAGGATCTTTCTCAGCTCTGTGATACATGGGTGCATGAGAAAAACAGATTATATGTATTTTTATCTCACAGCCTAAAGCTCTGCTAACACAAGCACAGCTGGCAGGTTTGGACAGTTCGATAGAAACAACTGAAAGCAAAAAAGCAGAACTGCATTATTCAGATAACCATGTCAGTGGGCTCACAAGAATAATTTTCACCTATGCAGTATTGTAACACTGAGTCCAGTCACCAATAAATTGCTATATAGACAGTATAGTAAAAGTCCATTTCTATTTATTTATTGAAGTGCAAACAAAAATACTAAATGCCACAAGAGAATAAATCTATGATTTAAACACAGCAAGAAGAATTGTTTCACTTACAGTTCCTCACAGATTTTACTCGAAAGAGACTAGTAGGCTTGGAGGGTCTATCACATACCTCCCTTCATTTCTGAAAGCAATACAGCTGCCAAAAATAAAAAATACCTCAAACAATTCTCTTTCCCAAAAACTCATGTAGCAAAGAACATCCATAATGAACACAAGTCATTTCCTGTCCCTTGGCAATACAGGAGCTTCCACAGCAAATAATAAATGATAACACCTTTCAGTATTTTACAGGCATTCATTCCTCAAGGCCCTAGTGATTCATGGAGTTCACGGCTGTTCACACTGGTGTACTCAGGAATCCAGAGACACTTCAACATGACACATGTAAATCATTCAAGGTGGCAGCATCTCCTACACGGGGAAATTACAATCCATTTTGGAGACAACTGGGGTGACCAAAGAAAGGAAAATCATCATCTTAGAACCTGCCCCCATCAGCTTAGAAGAGACCAAGACCGAAAGGCACAGTGTTCTGAGAGTTTCTAGTCAAATATTCAGCCTTTCAAGTCTCTCTCTTGTTGCTCCATTTGGACTCTCATGTATTTATTGCCTGATAGCTTTCCATTAGCAAAGCCTTGGAACTGAGTTTGCAGACCCACCTGTGAGAAATGCCGAGAGTAAAATATTCCTCTCTCATTTCCATGAATTCCAGTAGAGAAGCCTCAGTTCCTCTCACAAGTAGTAAATCATTGATTTTTTTTTTTTTAAGAGAACTATAAAGGTTAAATATTAGTAACTCAATAAAAGTCTCTCCAAGTCAATCAGTCACAAAGCTGAAAAAACCCTCCAGGAGCCCCCCTGCCAGACCTGAATATGCTTTTCATGTCACACCAGCTTCTTGTAGCATCCTCACACCACCAGCATGACATTCCTTTCATACATCAAACCCAGGAACATTTACATTCATTTAATAACTATCCCCAACAAGGACACAACTGTTTTCCCCCAGACAGCCCTGGAGAGTTTGTTGTTAGTAACCTGTGCAGCTCTCAAGAACACTGGCCCAATGTATTGGCCTTCAATACTTTTAAACAAAAACAAAAAAAAAAAGAGCCAAACACTCCACAATATTTTGGCTTTAAAAGCAATATTTGCTACAGGCTCTCTGACCTGCCACTGCTTAAGCACTGACATCTGCTTGGATTAACCTCAGCAGTTTAGTAAACACACCTTATGACTAGATATTTCATAACTGTGCCAAAACTCGTGTTTGTCAGAGGTCAAACAGAGGATCAGACTAACCTCAAGATTTTTGAAACAGGAGTAAAAATTGTTTGAGAAAACCTTAAAGCCTGCTTGTAGTTTTTCCAAGAACAGCTTTTTCTTAAAAAAAAAAACCCAAACCCTAAGACAGATACACAACTCATACTACCCAGGTTCCCTGCAAGACTGCCTGTGTATTTTGGAACCATAATGAGGCAAGAAACAGACGTGTATAATCTTCCTTTTAAAGAGCATTCTAATAAAAAAAAATCTTTAAACTATTTTATCTTTATACAGATTATTAGGATAATTTGCTGCATGACCTTCTACAGATGCTTCTAATTTTTACTTTCTTATTTATTTGGGCAGCAAAACACAAGAATATAAAACACTACTTACAATTGCAATTTTGCTCATTTAATAGCCTTAAATCTTTATATATTTCTTGGCCTCCTAGACGTTACAGCTACCTCGTTCCTTTTCCAAAACGGGCATCAGCATGGACAGGCTTTCCTATTTTCTGGCTGAATCACTATCGAACAACAGCATTAAGAGTACAATGAACAGAGGCCAGCCTAGGAAGAAGCAGTACTCCAATAATACACTCACCACACAAACAGAGATGCCATTCAAACACTTTCTGCACTTCCGTGAGAATTCTTTCTTTCCAGGAAACCTTTCCATTGCCATCTCTCTCTTAAGGGAGAGTCACAGTTAATAGACCAGGAAGATGAAAAATGGACACCTTGGGAAGCTTTTGCTTCAGATTCAAACACACATCACTAGGAGCAACATCCAGAGAACACACAGTCAGAACAAAGGCAAGAGACACTTCCAAATCAAAGTGTTTCATGTGCTCCGCCATCAAAGCACCGAGACAACTTAACTCCTTAAAAAACCCTCCTACTGGATTGTTTTAACACTAAATTGGATCCACTTTCCAGTGTTTTTAACTAAAAACAACCAATAATTTTTGACCTTACAGAAGGCTAGGTGACTGCTCTTAATGAATTAAGTGGCTATTTTTGACAGAATATGGGCAGGAACCTCCCTTGTGACATCCAGCAAGGACAAACTCCAAGTCCTGCACCTGGGACAGACAAACTCCCTGCTCTGCAGAGAAGGACCAGCCAAGGTCTGTCTAAGCTCGAGCCAGCAGCGTGCCCTTGCAGCAAGGACAGCTGATGGAGCCACAGGAGCACAGCCAGCTGACCCAGGGATGCAACTCCTACAACCCACACAGCACCTCTGAGAGCACAGGCAATTCTGAACCCAGTCTGGGATCTTCCAGCACAAGACAGACACCAGTAAACTGGAGTAAGTTCAGTGAAAGGCCACCAGGATGGTCACAGGCTGGAACACTTGCCCTGCGAGAACTGAGGATGCTGAGCTCCTTCAGCCTGCAGAAGGGATGGCTTTGGGATGAGAACTGAGGTGAGAACCTGCTGCTACCTCCACAGATGGTACCGAGAAAACAGAACCAGGCTGTCAGTGAGGTACAAGGTAGGAGGAAGAAAGAGCTAAAAGAGACTAATATAAGTTTAGTCACAGCAACCCTCATTCACAGAAATATCCCGTGGACCACAGGCTGTCCTCTTGCATAAGATCACTGTTCCCATTCATTTTAATGAGATGACACACAAAGATCTATTTTTAATTAGCCTCTGCAAGTCCCTTCTAAATTCAACTTTAAAAGCTTTTAGGGCCAACAGTTTAGTCATTTCAGCACAGCTACATAAATCTCTGTCATACCAGCTAAAATAAACCCTGGAATGAATACAAAATCTTGAGCAACGCTTCGCAGATAATCTTGAAATACCAATAACATTCATTATATTTTATAGATAAAGAAAGGCACATAGACTAGTTGTATGAATTGTTGAAGACCTATGAAACTATATTATGAGTATACTAAGTCTGAAAAGTAAGTAGTGTTTCAGGATAAACTTAAAAATTCATCTTCGTTATGTCTTTAGGGTCTCAGCCCTTACTATGTTTCCAGTGTCAAATGACTCACTCATATACTCATTTGTATTTCAGTTTTTGGACTTTAACCAGAGATGTCTAAATATTGCATAGCATCGTTTTCAAATCTGTGAACTATATATTGAAACGCCTCCTCTAGGAACATAAATTTGCTTATCAAGCTTTTTGGAATTTCTCAACTCCAGTAAAAAAAGATTTACTTAGCAGGCTGCCACACCAGAGTCAATCTTTGGCTTTATCATAATAAAAATGTGAAGTTCCTTCTTTACCCACTTCCATTTCAAAAGCACCCTTAAGGAAATTTTAAAGTATCTTCTGCAGTAACACCTTTCACTTCTTTGTTAAGAAAGAAAATACTGGGGTTTTTTCCTTATTGATAAAGGATACCTTTCTCCCCACATATTCCTCCTCTCCAAGGAGCGAGAGTATTTCACAATGGTTTTGACTTAAGGACACAGTTTTAATGGAAAAAGCAGATACAAGTTTTGGAAAGAAAAAGTTTCATAAATCAGGATCTCATGTTAACAAACAACTGAGAAGAACACCAGGTTTAGTTAACAACCCACTGTGGTACAACACTGCATCAAGAAAAGTAACATAATAGTCCAGTCTGATTAGAGAAAGCAAAGTGCACTTGGATTAGTAACATGAGCTTACCAAAATCCTTCAAAGCTACTTGTTTCCCAAAGCACAGTCCTAAGCAAAGGAATTTTCTTACCTATCCCCCTGACAAACGCTGCTCCGTGGGGCTGCTCAGCTGGATGTTACTTTAAGCCATCTGGCACACAAATACATGTCATGCCATTCCCGGAGTCCTAAAAATACCTTCTTCCTTTTCTGTTGCTAATAAATACTTTCTTCTAATTCAAACAGCGAGATTTTTTTTTTCCTTTTCATCAGTAAAACCAGCTCTCAAGGAAGCCAGAATTTTAATGTACTGTCTCCAAAGATGCAATGCATTTTATAATACAGCCTTTCCTTCTTCACGCAGAGCTTAAAAAACAGCAAGGTTAAAAAACCCACACTGACAACTTCTTCTTCAGTGCATCCCTCTCACATTAAAGATCCATGCATATAAATATTAGTTGAACAACCCTTCAGCACTATATAGAAATGCTGAATGTAAGGGAGCTTACAAGGTCAACTACAGACAAGTAAGCTGCTTAATATACCTTTTCTAAATGTTTAAAATCCACTTAGCTGCTCCTCGCATTTTATTCCTGCAAAGCTCACGGTAATAAGAGTAAAAACGCAGATTCATGCAAAATAATTAGATCAGCCACACTTCTACAGGAAGAGCTGAACTGTAGCACCCTCACCTCTTTCCAGAAGACTCGGCACTGAGGCAGCAGTGCAAGGTTACACCGGGAAAGCACATTGACTGCAGCAGCAGCCAGATCCACTCGGTGTCTTCACTCCCAGCGAACAATAAACCGCTGAGCCGGAAACTTAACGCTTTGCTGCTTGCAAGTCCCAGCTGGGAATGAGGAGACAAACACAGCCTTCCCTATGGGAACAGGCCATTTTGGATGGCTCTTAGGACATCAGCGCTGCAAGGTTATTTCTCACTTGGCTGCATACACTGCCCCAAAGGCACTGATATATTTTAATATGTTTGGCATTATTTTTCATCTCTCTGTTATTATTTTTTTTCCCCCCAGCTGATGCATGATCTATATGGATCAATGGATTTGGCAATATACACGTGGTCGTTTTTCTGCCACTCACTAGAGAAGCATAATCAATGAGTGGCATTATAATATCAATTGATTAGATTACAGTAATGCTAGAGAAAATGATCATTAAGTTGTACAAAAATGTCAATTCTACAAGTTCCTTTACTCCTCATTTTCCAAACCAATAGTAACTTCACAAGATTTCCATATTTTGACTGAAGTTTTCTAGATATGTTTTCTGTTCATCTTAAGAAATCTTCACCAAAAGAGTTTTGGGCTTTTTTCCAGCCTTTTACCAGCAAAGTGAAAACAAATTTTCCAATTCTTAAAAAAAAAAAAAACCCAAC
>VZRE01013215.1:154885-185058 GCA_013396775.1 Cephalopterus ornatus
GTGGGGTTGTTTCCTGGCTTCCTTTTGCCGACCTGTGGGGGGGAATTAGGGATGGCGGGATGCGGATGTGCGGCTCTCGCTCCTCCTCTCCCCTCGGATTTGCTGTGCATCTCCCTGCTCATCCCACGGGGCGTGCACGGTCCCTTTCAGCGCACTCTGAAGTTTAAAGCCCCTCGCGGAGGTGTTTATTTTGGGCTTTGGGGCCCTGGAAGTACAGAATCGCAGAATCGTTATGGCTGGAAGGGACCTCTAGAGATCATCCAGTCCAGCCCCCCTGCCAAGGCAGGGTCACCTGCAGTTGACACAGGAATGCATCCAGGTGGGTTTGGAATGTCTCCAGAGAGGGAGAATCCACGACCTTCCTGAGCAGCCTGTTCCAGTGCTTCACCACCCTCAATGTAAAGAAGTTCTTCCTCACGTTGAGGTGAAACTTCTTTGCGTTTTACTTCATGGCCATTGCTCCTCATCCCATCACTGGGCACCACTGAAAAGAGTCTGGCACCATCTTCTTGGAACCTGCCTTTGACATACTTTTATGCATTCATGAGATCCTTCTCAGTCTTCTCCAGACTTAACAGGCCCAGCTCCCACAGTCTCTCCTTATAACAGAGATGCTCCAGATCCCTGTGCTTGTCCAGGGGCTTTGAAGGGGAGAGAAGGAGTGTAGGTCAGGCTGATGGAGGATGTCTGGGCTGACCAGCCGCGGCTCCATCACCCTGTAGTCTAAGTAGATGTGTGGAATGTGGGGGGCTGGTTTCTTGAGCTGGAAGGGGGAGATAGCTGAGGGAAATCAACCACAACTACCCTGAAATAATCTGAGACTGGCAGTTACTGTGCTTCCATAGCGACAAGATTTGTATCCTCACAGGTGGAGAGGAGCATTGAAACGTCAGATCTGTGATACCACAGAACCACACAATGGGTCAGGTTGGAAGGGACCACAGTGAGTCATCTGGTCCAACCTCCTTGCTCACGCAGGGTCATCCCAGAGCACATGACACAGGATTGCATCTAGACAGTTCTGGAATATCTCCAGTGGGGGAGACTCTACACCCTCTCTGGGCAATTGGTTCCAGTGTATGGTCACCTGCACAGCAAAGAAGTTCTTCCTCATATTCAAGTGGAACTACCTGTGCTTCAGTTTCTGCCCATTGCCTCTTGTCCTGGAGATCGATCCCCTGGCTTGCTAGACCACAGCATGGTGGGGTGCCTGCCATACCACAGATCTATCTTTATGTGGGATCAACTTGGCAGGTGTCCTTTCTCCAGAAAAAGTGGTGAAACTTGAAGGTCTTGGAACCATAAACGCTGGTGAGATTGGAGAAAAACCTCTTTGTCAGATCTGAGCAGCGTAGTCAGTACTGGGAGCTTACTTTGTAAATACCCGGATTACAGAGCTCGAGCAGCCAAGTGACACTTTGAAGATGGAGATTTATTTTAGGGAAGTGGAAATTAAACCTGGTTAACACAACCCAAGCCCATTCTTTGGCAGATATTGCCCCCAGTATCCAGAGATTATGGCAAGGTGCTTTATAACACACAAGTACAGCAGAGTAAAGAACCTGTCAGAAAGCTGTAGCTACAGCATTGAAGTACAGAGGGCAAAAAGGCAATCCGTAATCAGGAGCTGCAGTGAGAGAAAAAGGAGTGACAGCCTGTGGAGGGGTTAGTAGGCGGATGACAAGGAGGTAGCAGGGATCAAGATGAAAGCAAGGTGTTCAGTTAAGTGAGATAGCCACACAGTCAGCACCCCCATGAGACAGCTTTTCATAACTCCTGTTCCATAATGGCTAACACGCAGCTTTGATCTCTGTCTTACAATAACTGAGCCCGAGGACTGGAGGTGTGTGTTAAGCTCATTTAGGTAAAAGCAACCTCAGCACATATGCTATCTGCTTTCTGCAGAACCATTATCCTTGAAGTCCTTCTAATTTGGCCAGTTGTTGCCTACCTTGTAATTCCAGGTATTTAATCTCTTTTAGTTCTTATCAGAAAGAGTTTCTCTGGTGCTTGGATTATAATTTTATTAACAGAATTAATAAAACGCTACTTTTTAGCATCATTTACTGTAAGATCTTTGATGCGTGTTTCACTTCTCAAAATTCCTGATAATGATAATCTGTCCAGCCCAACTGCTTAATAAACTCTACGATAACTCGTTAGTGTTAACTAATTGGCCCACTTCCAATGTGCTCACAGCAAGGGACAAGAACTCATATAAAAGTTCTGGCAAGAAGTCATAACCCAAAGTAATCCTCTGTCAGTGTGGGTTGTGGTCAGAATCTGGGACCCCCATGTACTCAAGCACTGACATTTCAGTTCTGTTGTTGGCATGTCTCAGACACAGAAATGACACAAGAGACAGGGACACTCTGAGCTGCAAAAGATATTCTTTCAATTCTGTCTCATTTCTTAGATTGACTCACTTCCTTTGTGAAAAAGGATGTAAATGTCCCCAAAACCAAACAGAATTAATGTATATTATTTTTCTAACTCCAAATTGTTCAGAACAAATTTCCCCAGCTGATGTGTAGAGCTTGTTGATCAGCTGTGATAGAGAAGACTGGAGGAAACTCCAACTGGGAAAACTCGCATTTTTTTCAGTGGTTTCCTGTTACAATTGTCTGCTTTCGGGCTGTCCATGACTGAAGTCAGTCTGCACATCCCCTACTAGAGTTGCTTTGTGATTATGGCTGTGAATGGCTTAAAAAAACCCTTGTAAGTGCTGGAGAGTTTATTTGGAGTGTTTGAGGAAGCAGGATATTTGTCTGGTTGCTCTCAGACCTTTTCCTTCCTACTACAGATCACTTAATGTGGGTTTTTTGCCTGTTTTCCAAAGGAAATGGGGTCAAAGGACACCTCCGAGTATGTATATGGGTTTATCTGATCTGCTCTCTCTTCTCAAATACCTTTGAAATCTTGGGCCATATATATCAAATTTGACAGTGGGTGGAGATCTCAAAGGGATTATATTCTAAATACCTTGGCAAAAATAGATGTCTGAATAGAAGAGAGAGACTGTCATCCAGCACTGAGGAAAACCCTGTAGAACAAGATCATTCCTCATACCCTTAAATTTATTGGGAGCACTCAGGGAAGAATCCATGGATTCTATGGCTAGTCTGTTGAAAACATCAATCTCTCTTGCTTTGGAGTAGGTGAAAAGGCCAAAAGGGTGTTAGGTACATTAAGATAAGGAATAAAGAACAAGATGGGATGCTATGTAAAACTGAAAGTGCTTGCACATCTTGAATATTGTGTAGAATTCTCCCTAAAGCACTAAGAAAGGTACAGAGAAAAGCAATGAACTGATTGGAGTTATGGAATTGCTTCCCTTAAAAAAAAAAAAAAGAAAACTGTTTAAATACACTTAAATGGTTTAACTTGGCAAAAGACTATGAAGGAATGTGATAATGGCCTAAAAATCTCTCGTCATGGAGAAAGCGAATTCTGTGTTTCTTGTAGCACAAGATTTAGGTGTCCTGAGTGAAATTACCTGGCAATAAATTTAAAAGAAACGAAAGTATGTTTTCTCTAGAGTTAAAATTGTAAATTGCTGCAAGGGTATCGGAGAGGCCAAAAGTATAAATGTTCTCATGAGTGGATTAGAAATGGAAATTAGAAAAATGTCCATTGAAGCCTCTCAAACATAATGCTAATGCAGCTGCCAGCTGAGGAAATCTCCAAGTAAAGAGGTGGATTCAGCCAGCAGATTAAGGCACCTAAATTTGGTTTTCAGTGTGTGGGTGTCTCCATGTGAACCAGATGTCTGAGCTCCCCTTAGACTCAGCAGAGAACTAATGTGGGATTTGGTTACATAAATGCAGGCATCAAGTGCCACTTCAGGCATGTGGAGTTTTCTACCTGGCCTTCTGCTCCAGGAAGCAGCAGGGCTCCTAAAAAGCCTGTTCTGTCTGAAGTCTCCCATGGAAGTCTTTGATATCTCAGTCCACCACAGCTGTCACTAAGCACTGATGGTTGGCAAGCTGAACCCTGCTCATGGCTGCACAGCAAACTGTCCAGACCACCGTAAGTGGAAATAGGAGTGTCTTTTGATCTCATCGGCTGTATTGAGTAATTCTGTATCAACTCTAGGAGGAATCTTTATTCACAGGAAGACGTCTCTCTCCATGGGACACCTCAATCTAAGTGTCAGAATTTATAGGCTTTGCCAGGCTGTACAGAGGGAACATTGCTTAGTTTCTAATGCTATTTCTGTAAGTTTCCTTAGCTAGTTGATTCGGAAGGGCAGGAATTCAGCATTTAGTGGAAGAATACACAAGATTATGTATGAAAAACCATCTTAAGATACCCAGATTCATTGATAGTAGGGACTGTGGGGAGATTTAGGCTCACGGTGAACTGGTTTAACGGTGCATGGGTGTGTAGTGAACTTTGAACACAGTGCCTGATTGCCTAAGCCTGGAAGATACCCGATGGCCAAGAGTTCTGGGGCAACCCAGACACTGCTGATGAAGCCACCAGATGACAGATTTTTAAGCCATTACATCCTGAAGCTCAAAGGGATTTTTTTTTTTTTTCACATACAGGTGAATCAAAACTAATTTGGTTGATGACAGGTTTTGCACCGTTCTGTGAATCAGACCAGTTAGATCTTGTTAAGAGTAGCAGAACTTGCCTAAGAAGAATTTAGGCCAGGATTTAGGGCAAAGAAATTAGAAAGAAGGATAACTGGACAAGCCAGATGATAATTAGGTGAGTTTTGGAATGCAGAATCAGTTTTTTCCTCAGTCTCTCGTGCTTCAAATGGTTTACATTTTCTCATTGGAAATACAGAACTTTTAGCGCTGGTGCTGTCCTCTTGGGCTGATGACAGTTTTAACAAAACAAGTTCAGCAGGCTCAGAGTTTCTTTTTTGGACTTAAACAAGGATGGAAGGAACGTTTATGCTTTTAAAACTGCATTGTTAACCAGTTGTGCTACTGCAGCAATGTTCCCATTTGCTGTTTATTGAGGGAATGCCCTGATCATGCAATAAATAATTAAGATATATTAATAAATAATAAATAAATTAACAGAGCATGTGTAACTCTCAAATGTCCTGCTCTTCAAGGTGAGACAGAGACGAGAGCAAACCTAAAACCACATAATAGACAGGCCCTCTCCCTTTTCCCATTCACAGGACACAGATAAGATCTAACAACCAACTAAATATGTTAACATTAACCCACGCTAATGAAGCAAGAAACAAGTTGTGGGCAGGAATGGTGAGCATATGTGATGCGGCCCTAAAATGAGCAGGAATATGAGGAAGAAGCCAGGTGTGTGTGGCAGACAGTGCTTGGGAGAATTCACAGATCTAAGGACCTTGCTAAGACTTGTTGTGTCTTAGCAAGGAATTGCAGCACTGAGCATACAGAGAGTAGTATTGTCATGATCTATTCAATTCCCCTCAACTTTCTCCTTCATTTTTCAGCCCAGGCTATGTTATTATTCTGTACTTATTAACAAGTTCTCTTCTGTAGAGTCTCTCCAGAACTGTGGAAAAGTTGTGTTTTGTCTTTGAGGTGTTGCTGGCTAAATTCCATCTATTTTTCATGTTCAGAAGTTCTCACTGTTAAGATCTGGGAGTGAGATGCTACACATTCTAAAATTTCTTCTTACTGCAATAAAACATTCCTTGGAATCTGTGGAGGGAGGTAATTGGCTAAACATTCTGTCCAGTGTTGCTCAACTGTGCTCAGAACACTTCACAGGCTTGGGGTCGGGGCCAGCCTGGGTTGATTTCTTTTCCACTTTGGACTGTTTTGCAAAGTTTTGGGAATGAAAACAATCCCACGAACTCCAGAAATCTTATAATTGAATTGGCTTTTTCCAAATGAACTCTCTTAGGAATCGACCAAGAGTTTCCTTCCATCATTGTTTCTACTCCCTGATAAGAGAAGGAAAAAAGTTTATTTGCAGAGGAGCTCAGACACATTATCTTCTTTTTACAGATGTGGAAGTTAAAGCACAGAAACATGAAGTTATTTGTTCCAGGTCATCCAACAAAGGAGTGGCAGACAAAAAATAGAAGCGAGTCCTTCAGTGTTCATTCTGTTGCATCACTCTGTCTTCCTGTTTTGATGAAAACATCTGAAAAGTAATTTTCATAGGTAAGTATGTGAGAAAGATTCAGACTTCCTGAAAAGTCTGACAAAACGTTTAGTTATGTCACGTAAACAGGGGTTAGAAAGAGTTCAAACTGAGACAAAGACTCCAAGCCTGAATTGTGGCATTTCTGTTGTACAGGTATTTATATTTTTTGTCATTTTTTCTCATAGCAGGTATAATCTTCCCACTATCTTTCATCAACAGATGCCTCAGTCTCTAGCCCCATACCTGTTGTATAACAGGATGCTGACTCTTTTTTTTTATTCATGCTGCAGTTTTGTTTTCTACATTCTCAAGGATGGGTTTTCACTTTCCTACCACTGAGGAATGTGTAAAAAGGATGTATGTATGACAAGAAAAGGACAATTATCCAGTAATATTCAAAGTTTCATTTTAGCTCTATTTTTTTCCCATTGGTTTTACAAAATTATGCTGATTCATACCAACTGGGGCTTCTCTGTAGCAACTTTACTACCTTTTGCAATCACAGAATCACACAGTTGTACCCCTTCTTTTACCCCCCCTCTGATTCTTCATTGCCTTCTATTTCTGTGACCCACCCTAAAAAAATTTCACGCCTTGACAGTTTGTACTTGTACTTCCTTTTCAGAGGCCTGAGGTATATTAGCAGTATTCCTCATCTTTGTATTGTTTCTTTCAAAGAATATGTGCAATTCAGTACTAGTTGTGTTTCCTACCTTATGCACATGTAAGAAACTGGAGAAGAAATTATATTCTTACAGCAAAGAGGACAAGAATTAGGAGATGTGACTGTCTCTCAAGGCGCTCTCTCCATAAATCTGATTTTACTGCTTGATCTCTTCATTTGTTATATACAGCATGTTGATAAAATTCTTACCCCCACAGCATCTTTTATCTGTTTGGATTAGAAGCACTTGTGGCCAAATACAGTTTCTTGTTGGACAATTAAGTATCACTACAAGCCTGACCTCTCTTAGGATTCCCAGGCAAATCCAAAGCAAAACAAAACAAAAAAAATCCCCATCAGTGAAGTACTCTCTGTTGCATCACTAACTTGTGGTTTACCAGAAGAATGTGTTGGAGTAGGCTACCAAAAGCAGCGTTTCTAAAATGCAAGTTTTGGAAGTGTATAAATGATGAAAACAAATGAGAAAGTAAGCATTGTAGTTGGTCTATACAGAACCCAAGAGCTGTGCAGTTACTTTATTCCTTATTTTAGCAAGAGAAAAAAAAAATCTATAGGATTAAAAAGCTTAAGGTAATTTTGGGGCCTGTTAAATTAAATGAATGACTGGGGGAAACCATTATCTCACTATCTGAAGATGTCAAGCTCTGAAAGAAGTACGGTGCCTAAGGAAAAGGGTGACATTGGAAGATAAATACTGCTGAAATGTGGCCTGGATAGACACTGTGCTGTGCAAGGGAATAAATAGCATGTTAATAGCAAGGAATTCTGTTCAAGTTATGAGATGCCCCCTGGTGTTAAAAACTTTGGCTGTTTATCTCTGTTGAGACACTGTACATGGGCAGGGCAGGTTAAAACCCCAGGATAAAACACCTAAAGCATTGAGAGAGGATAAGAAAGTGTAAAAGGTAAATGGAAGCTACATAAGGACACAAAGCTGCAGGAGAGGGGTTGGGAACAGGGCCATTTAGGATCTGACTGCCATGTGCAAGAAGCAGAATTAGCTGTAAGCTCCTCAGTTTTCCGTAACATTTTCAGTAGCAGGAATTAGAGAGTGCTGTAGGGTGATCCAGCTGGGGAAGGGGTCAGCAGCATTTTATGGATGCTATAAATGGAAGGGAGGCTTGGAGAGCCTTTGGAGAGCTACAGAGAGAGGAGTGTCATTCTTCACCCAGATGTGTCTTTGATAGCACTGTCAGGGTTATGGGGCCCCCAAACCTGCCAGTGCAGCTTTGTGTCTCAATTCCTATCACCACAAGCAACAATATACCCTGTCTTCTTCCTGCAGCAACTTCTACTGGTTTGGGGCTGCTGAGAAGAGGAGGAAGCAGGGAGGGCACAGGAGAAAAGGAACTATTTCGGCAAAGGGGAAGGGAGGGATAGAAAGCGATGAACCAAAGAGGAAGGGCCTTAGAGAGCAAAGCTTTCTGTTCCTACTGCTGGGGTCAAAAATCACTCCTCCAAAGAATCTGACAGTAATTCCTGCTCCCCTGGCTTTCAGGGGCAGCAGTGGTTGTGCAGGTAGAAAGCAGGTATGGCCTGTGTGCCTTGATGCTTCTGTGTAATCCAGAGCCCTGGGGAGAGTCCCCATGTCCCCAGTAGGGCAGTGACTACTAGGACATGTTCTTACAGCAGCCCTAGAGCTCAGGTAGAACTTTATGTAAAGTATCACCTTTTAGAGAAATGCTAGTAAGTAATAGGAGTAGTATCTTGAATAAGACAAGAGAAAGAGGTGGAAATAAAATATTTTCAAGGTCTGAGATTAGGCTGGTTGGCAAGACGAGGATTTAGAAGAGTCGGGATTTTTTTGGAATAATCAAGAAAGAGAAAAGAAAACTTGGAGTAGGATAGATAAACAAGAATTCTGTTGTTGCCTCTAAATTGGTAAGGATGGCTCTTCTCCAAACCTAAGTGGCAGTTCTGTGGTGTTGGTTTTCCAGGACTTTTCTGGAAATAAGGTCACATAAATCATGGGAACCTAAATATGTATAAAGAGCAGAATCAAAATCGAGTGATTCTAAGACTTTGGGGGGAGTTCCCGCAGTATAATGTATCTTCTTGTGACTGGATATTTAGTATTTCCAACCTTGTTTTGGAGGATCTTCAGGAGGCAAAGCAAAAGATGTTTGCTGCTTCATTCAAGCAGAAAAAAAAAGTATCACAAGCTATTTTCAATGCTAAATGAATTCTAAATCTTACCCCTTTTTTCTGTTCTTGGAGGGAAAAAAGAATATATAATATTGTATCATTAAGAGAAAATACCAGTGGTTTAGAAAGGTATCTGATTTTAATGCATATATATTCTGGAGATTTGTTACTTATTAAATTTTTGGTTCTCATGTGGATTAGATAAGTGAGGACAGGGAAATGAGGGCAAAATCTCTTTGAACAGCATGGTGAACAGATCGATATTGGTTGTAACAAAATTTCATTTCAGCACTTCATTGCGTAAAAACTTGTTGTAAATCAGACAATCCTAGTGGTGTTCTTACAGCCTTCGTTGCCAAAAGAAATAAGGTTAAAATTTCAGCTTTCATTGTAGTGAAAGCCTCCAGCCCTTGTGATCTGAAGAATAAAGCCTTGAAGATGTGACAAATACACAAAATGATGGCTCATCCTACAAGAGTCAATTTAAAAATAAAAATAAATGAAGAGAACAAAGGGAAATGTTTCTAGTATTTTTTAACAAAGCCATTCTGATTTTACAAAGACCAGCTCCTGGGTTTGTTAGTGCTCGGGCTGGTAACACTGAGTGTAAGTCCCAAATATGTCTTCTGGCACTGCACCAACTTGAGTTAAACCAAAATATATTCTCCATTCTCCTAAATGCAACTTCTGCTGTACCAGATTTCGGAACCAAGTTATCTGAGAGTTACAAAGCAGTACCAGATGGCGACTGTAAGGTTGGCTGGAATTTGCGGTCTCTCTCGTCTTGCCACATGTTTCACCACTTGGAAGACCCTAAATTATATTGTTCAATTATTTGTCTCCTTGGCTCAACGTTCCCTTTCTCTCATGTTCTGGATCGGTGCAATTCTTGATGTGTTCACTAGGTGGGCCCCCACAACTGTGCACTGGGGAAGTTTGCTGAGTGGCCTGAACACACTCGGGTAACCCCATCTCCCAGTCAGCTTTATTACCACTTTTGGGTTTGGCAGAAGTTCACTGCACCACGTGTTTCCATGTACAATTTAGTGATTAGAGTGTTGGGAAGTTATGCTCTGCTACTTTCTATACTAGTCAAAAACAAACAAACAAACCTTTTCCCGTCTGTGTGAGGAATTTACTGACTACAGAAGAAAAGAAAGGCTTTTTAGCTAAATTTTCAAAAATTTTCTTTCCAAGTGTTTTATGTGAGTGTGCACTTACATTAAAAAAATATTTACCCCCTCAACTTGACCAGAAAAAAAAAAAAACAAACCAAACACAAAACTTTAGTTCTCTCTATCCCATAATGCCCCATAGAGAAGATAAAGAAAACATAATTCAGATATTAACAGCATTTTTAATATCCTATTAGAAAGTCATGGTGCTCTGACTGAGGAGGCAAGTAACTTCTTTACTGTCTCAGGCTGTGTCTTCACCCTGCAAAGAAAGAGGAGCCAGTAACCTGCAGGGAGCTCTATTCTGTCATGTCCAGGATGTTTCTGACATTCAAACTCATACACTTAAAGCCATCTCCCTTTGTGGTGTCGTCTGTAGCACGGATTTAACTTAATAATGGATAACTCTTACTCTGGGAGACTCATCTAAAGATACCTTTTCAATGCCCACTTCTCATGTCTTGGCACCTACAGAAAGAACATCAAAACAGCCAATTTCAATTATTGCGAGGTTTGGGGTTTTTTTTTCTTCTTCTTTTGTTCCCCTTCTTATCCAGACTCACTAAGTGAATCTATTTCATCTGCTTATTTGACATGGTAAGATAATTCATGCGGAAACCTATCAAGAAATGCAAATTTTGATCAAACTAAAGGTTTTATTTCTTGTGATTTATGTTTAGAGAGCAAAAAAAGGTGTAGAAAATTCTTACATTACGTATTACAAATATAAGCTGAGAACTTAAGTTGATTGTTTTCTTGCTCAGTAACCAACTTGCACTAAATAAAACTTTTAATCATTATTGACTATATTTAAAGTCAGAAAATCTTGATCTGTCAAATGATTAATGGAAGATAAGAAAGGCTGTTACAGAACACACAGAGATGGTAGTACTTAATGTCAGAGATCTGGCTCAAAATTCATCCTCAGCAGTGACTACAACATCTGATTTGCTGTTTCGAGCAAGCAGGTAGATAGAACTTTCAGTGTTTTACTTAAACCAGTTTTAATGGTCTGCTTGTCCTCATTTTGATGGCAAGAATCCAAACTTGGAAAAAAGCAACTTCTGTATTGTTTTAGTTGACTTATGTCTCCAAGTGATGGGTTGTGAGCTCCAGTAATTATCTCTCCATTACCAAGCTCGTATCAGTTACAATCTCCCTTCTTCAGCTCAGCTGCCAAATCTACATTTAGGCTGAGTGCAAGTGCTCCAGGAATCCAAGGCAATGAAGAGCAGTGAGAAATTCTGTGAAAACCTTGATTCAGATCTGGAAGGTTCTTGTGTGTCTGAATCTGGAGACGATCTGGGAAGGGACATCTCATGCTCTCCTGGATTAGAGTCACCCTTGTGTGTCCCGGGGCAATTACCCAAGAGTAGTGGGAGTGCTCGTCATTTCTACTTCCAGAGCTACAAAACCACAGAGCCAGACACTCTATATGAGGTTGGTCTGCTCACACTTGTCTGGCACCATCATTTCCTCTGGGAAAATGGCAAAAGCAAATAGCAACTTGTCTGTTTGCATGTAGGCGTGAGCCTCCTGAGAACATATAATTTGGCACCGCGCGCAAGCGAAGTTCAGACATCCTCAAGCTCTGAGTTGTTGACAGCTTCTCTCAGAATAGACATACAAACTACGCAGAGCAGTTTTGGAGCTGCCTTATCTCAACATCACCTTCAAAACCTGTGATGGTTCCCGAGTCACTAAGTCACCCTGACCTGGGAAATGCGCTCACAGCAAAGGGTGTAAACCTTCGCATCGTCCCCGCTCGTCTGCAGGCAGAGGGTAACAACGCTTCCAGGCTCACCGGGACCCTGGGGCAGGCACAGCACACTTCGGCTTCTGTGGGCATGGAATGCTTATGTCCTGCTGCCCCACAGTGACTGTGTTTACAAAAGGAATAATCCCCACAATAAAGGCCACGCTGAACAATTCAAATAGTAGCAGGTTATTAGCTCTGCAAAACAGGCATTGCAATGGTTCCCTGCTTACTACTCTGAATTTGAATGCAATTAAGCATAGCTGGTGTTGTCACACCTATGCTACTGTCCCTCCTTTATAGGAGGTAGTATGGAAGTGCCAAGTATCACTACTGTAATGAAATCAGAGGGAGGTAAATACACCATATAAATATTCCAAGGCCTCTTGAGACTGAGAATCAGCAAGAAAACCTTGGCTACAACTCTGAAAACCTGCAGTTGTTAATAGAGGATTAAAATGGTAGGGCATCCTCTGGGCTATAGCAGGATTTAACAAATGCCTGTGAATGCAATGTTCAATAGGACTCCAAGGCAAAGCTTGACTGTAACTTGGAGTCTGCACAGAAGGAAGAGTGAAAGCAGTCCAGGATCATGTTACTCATCTGATTGCAAAGGGCTCTGTTTTCAGCGCTGCCCCCAGGGCTTTACCTGATCTATCCAAAGAGAAGATGTCTGCCCTTCCCACCCTGCAATCATTCATACATAAACAACTCCAAATACTTTTCTGACTGTTCTGCCAGTTTCAGCTCTTCTTGCTTATCCAGTGCCTGCTCTCCTGCCAAAACAACAAACTGAGCTCGTGTGGGTTGTGGTTGAGGGCAGAGTCAGGCAACAGCGGTCTGCTCGTTTCCTTTGTTTTTCACGTTTCTCTTTGGCCCTTCCTTGGGTAGAATCCAAGGGATGGATCACTGCTGATTCCATCATGATGCAGGAGGAACAGACATCACTTTTCAAACAATGACAGCTTTATGAAGCTGAACAGTCTCAGCCAAAGTCTTGATGCTATCATCAGTCATGTCTTTCTTCCCAGTCCCTGCAGGTGACTGCAGCTGGCAGCAGATCTTTTGACAGTCAGATTCTGTATGTTATCTCTGTTGGACCAAGCCTTTAAATAATTGGACAGGAAGATCTGGGAAACAGATATGCTGTTTCAAGGCATAAATAACATCGTGCTGAATGCTGCAGAAAGCTTTTATTTAATTTAGTTTGATTTGGTTCAAATATGGTCATCTGGTTTGGCTTGCAACCAAGATTTCTGTAGATATACGTTCCGTTTCTTCTTAGATCACCGACTGTCACAAAGAACTCACTTCTCACTGTGCCTCCAGTCCTCAGCTCTTCAGTGGGAATAAGAAGATGTTCTTGACTTACAAGAAATGGAGATAAGGAGTATGGGAAGTAAGTTTGTGAGATTTTCTAATAATAGAGATCCGTATGAATAACTGAAACATGGGACTGAAATGGCAAGAGTTGTTGCTACTCACAGTAGGGAAATGTGGAGAGCATTGCTGGTACCCTGCCATCAGATCATGTCGTGTAACAGTGAAATCCATCCCTGTGATGAAAGCCAGACCATGCAAAGTAAAAACTATTTAAGCTGTTAAAGTGGAACTTAGATTTTGGGTACTCTGTCTGACAGAGTCACTGTGATTAGACTAGTTATAAGGAAGAAATTTTTTACTGTGACAGTGGTGAAACACTAGCACAGGTTGCCCAGAGAGGTGGTGGATGCCCCATCCCTGGAAACATTCAAGATCAGGTTGGATGAGGCTCTGAGCAACCTGGTCTAGAGGAAGATGTCCCTGTTCATTGGTGGGGGTTGGACTAGATGAGCTTTAAAGGTCCATTCCAACCCAAACCATTCTATGACTCTATGGTTTAATTCTTCAATTTCCTTATTACCTACAGTGATGATTACTCAGAGCTTCATTGTAGGTCACAAAGTATTTTTGATAGTGATCAACTTCACATTTTAATCTGCACCTATTAGCCCAAGGCTATTTCTTTGCTTCCAACACACCAAAATATTTACCTAAGTGGTAAAAAAAAAAAAATAAAGGAAAAGAAAGAAAAAAGAAATCCTTGACCAAGGATGCACACATTCCTGTTTGCCTTTTTTTATTCCCCCACCCTTTTTCACAAAGGGACAATTTCAGCTACCTGGCCTTTTATGGAATGCAATCTGAGAGGTGATTTCATTTTTGCCGTGTAGAGGAACGGCACAATCCCAGCAGTGACAGCATCCTGCCCACGCTGTACTAGCAGTGCCCTTCAGCCTGAGGACTAGCAGTTCCCCAACAGCTCTGGACCAGGGACAGCAAAGGAGCATTAGATGTTTTGACCTATGGCATTTTATGATATTTCCTTGCTTCCCAGAAGTCTGGGAGGCTCTGGATTCCTTGGCGTCTGGTTGAGCCAGGAAGACAGATTAACTGAAGCACTGTTACTGTTTTGTCTTGGGTGAGGCCTTGTGGGCAGCCAGCTGTTTTATTTTGTGTATTGCACAAAAGGTTCCTTTAAATCTGTGTTGTTCTGGGGGTGAGGGCTTAGAAGTGAGAGGGTAAACTGTGGGATTTTTTTTTTTTTTGCACAGCAGTCTTCACTAGCCAACACTGTTGGCAAAAGCAGGCAGAAGAGAGAAATCCCCTTAGAGCAATGCTCACACACAGCCCTGTCATGCAAAGTTTAGGCCAGAAGGTTCACTCCAATACGGTACAATAAGGACCTGATTTTAAAATTATCTCACTGCCTGTCCCAGCCGTTACAGGGTGCTCTTGGAGCAGCATAAAATGCTGAACAGTTCTGAAAGTCAGGATTCAAGAGTCTAACGCTGTAGCTGGACCACAATTACCATGGTTTTGTGTACACTGGGAGCTCTGCTGACTTCAGTGGGTTTCTCCAGAGACGGAAGTGTTCACCTCGAATTGAATGTTTATCTGTTTGCAGATCATGGGTGTCCTACACGCTGTTCAGGAGACAGCCTGAACTAAGCCAGGAGACACTGTGAGGCCAGTGATATTTGTGTAAACCACACGACATGGGCTTTCTCAGATCATTCTTTTATAATGCCATATTCTTGTAACACAGTTCTTACTCTCTTTCACATCTGAAAACAGAAAAATTATTGTGTGCTCACTGCAGTATATCTCTTCCTGCCAAAGCTGCCTCAGAACAGAAGGAAAAGATAGCTTTGCTTTTCCAGCTATGGCTTTTTAAAACATTTTTATCTGATTCAGTTAGGCTCCCAGAGAATCTTTCATGGATATGTAGCTTATTATACTATTACTGCAGTGTATCTGTGTTAAACCCTTTATCATTCCACAGCCCTTTGAAATAGGGAAGGCTTATAAATCCTGATTTACAAATGAGAAACAGTAGCACAGGACTTAACCCCTGTAAGATTTCTCTTGGGCAAAATTCCCACATGGGAAGAGTCTGTCGCCTTCTTTGTTCTTGCCTCAGACCACTAATGTCAGTGGTGGTGAATGAACCGTGTGGGATTGGGTCCATGCTGGAGAAAGGGGGTAAGGAGATATAACCTGACCTGCTGAAGTTCCCACTTATTTCAATAAAAACTGTGAGCGCATGGTACTCTCGAAAGGTGGGTCTTAAATGATTTGGAGTGGCCACCTTCTAACTGCTTGTGAGAAAACTGCCAGGGAAAATGCCAGTTATTTTGCTAGTTTGGGTTCTTCCTTGACTGAAAGACAGAAAATGCGGTAAAACAGCAGATACATCACCCAGCTTGGGGTACCTAGGAAGGCATTTCTGTGGAAGCCTTGACCTGTCTTTGTTTTCTTACGCAAACAATAATTAGCAAAAAATAAAATTGATAAGCTTATTAATAAGTTAATTATTAACTTACTTAACAATGTTGGCCTTCAGATTGCCATTAGGAGGCATTTAAGCTAATACAGAGGTCTCTGAATTCTAATTCCAGTTCCTTGCACACCTGCTTGTCTGTATTGATCAAATCCTTGAGGTTTTCCTTAAGGCTGACAGAGCTCAAGGAGCGTTTGGATGATACCCTCAGGCACATTGTGTGACTCTTGGGAATGCTCCTGTGCAGGACCAGGAGTTGGACTCGATGATCCTTGTGGGTCCCCTCCAACTCAGCATTTTCTGTGATTCTGTGACACTTCAACCCACAAGATTTTCCGTAATGGAAAATATTACAGAAATACACAAGGTGGGTCACTAAGTTTATGTTTGTCAATAAAGCCCTTCCACAGCTGCTCTGACATCTCGTCCAGTAAGAGGCTGACATATTGATTAGTTTCTGCTGTCTGTGTCAGACTCGGTTCACCTAGAAAACTTGGGAGCCACATCTTTCTAGTGATAAAGAAGTTACTCTGAGTCTCCTGGAACAGCTGTTCCAACCTGAAGAAGACTGTCTTGTCACCTACCCCTAGTAACACTTTCCCTTCTTATCTCTTATGATAGCGCACTCTGACTCATGTTAGTGAAGGAAATAAGGTCATTACTGCACTCTACTCTCTGTAAAATGCCTCATTTTTCTGTTGTGCAGTTTGATTAGAACACATTCTTAGTTTCAGTTTTGAAATGGTTTTGGTTTTGCTTGGGTTTATTTTTTCCCCCTTACAGGTCCCTTCAGACAGGGTGCTAAGTTTTGCAAATCGTAACTTATAAATATATAATGTGCAATTCATAAATAATATCTTATTATTATAATTCCATTTGAAAATGCATCTGAAATTAGCTCATTTTTAGCAATTTATTGCAATACTTAAAGATAAATGGATGGCAAAACTGGGAATTGGAGTTTCTGGAAAGATGGTTTCAGGAACTCTTAGTCTCAAGGGCCTTTTTCCTTTTTTTTTTTTGGCTTAGCACAGAGATGAGAGAGTTTATCCACCAGATATATTAAACATACCACTCAAGTGATCTTTGGTTTTGTGTGCAGGGTTGTGTATAGGAGTGAACAGTCCTCATCCCTTTACACCTCTGGTGTAACCTTTTTTTTTTGCAGGTGTTTTTACCTATGTAAGATTTTGAACTTGGTACAGAATAAACATGGTCTCAGCACGGTGTGAAGAGCTATAACACAAACCTTGCATTAAAACTGCCCCTGTCTGACACAACAGTCCAAAGTTCAGGCTGAACTGGATGGACTGTTCTGATACAATTTTCTTTATCTTATCACAAGTCCAGGTGAGTCCTGACTACTTCTTGGTCTCTGGTTCCCTGGCTCAGTCTCTGTCTTCAGGCTGCATGAGTCAGTTTGCTGTTCTCTGGACACTGTTCTCTAATTTTCTGTCTATTTTTTCTCTGGTCATTTTTATCCATGACCATATGTTAGGAATATTTTGGTTCATGAAACTCTGACTTGCCTTAATCTGTCTCAGAAAAAAACATTTCTTTCTCACATTTTCCTAGTTCTGTCTCTGAATGTAGTCACAAAAGTTTTGACTGCTGTGTGTACTTAGCCTGGTCATTTTGGGACCCCTGCCACCACATTTCCTATGCACAAAATCATATTAAATTGGCTAGCAGTTTCCCCACTTGCCATTTCTACATTCCCAAAATGATAACTGTATATTAAATAACAACTGCATCTTCAGAGGGACAGTCACAGCTGTGGTTGGCACCAGCAGCTTAAAGAAGTGGGCTGTAAATCTGGCTCATGACATTTATTGCATCTCTCTCCTCTGAGAAATATTCAAGTCACAGTTTAAGACCATTATGGACAATTTGTCCACACTTAAGTGAGGCTACTACAAAATAAAAAAATCGTTTCCATATGTTTAGCTCCAGTTTTATTTCTCATGATGTGTGGGTAGTAGCTCCTTTTTCTGAAAGGCCTCTCTTTGGCCAACTTGCTTTCCAGCTGACCTTATAAGATTGCACTGTGTGTCTGAAAAATCAATTAAAAAAGAACTGGAATACATTTCTATTATATATTAACACGTGTCCTTGTAAAGAAAGGCTGTGATCTGAGTATGCAAAAGCTAATAATTGACCAACTTGTGGTGCCATGCTATTTGTTCTGTTTATTTTCTTTGCAGAAAGCATGCAAACACTTTGGAGGGACACTAAAAAAAAAAATCTGCAGAATACTCATACCAAGTTTAAATGGGCACATTTTAAAATGTTGAGCAATGATTATCAGTGTTTATCACCAAGGGCCCCAAAGCTCTCCTAACAAAAGACAGAAAGTAGATTTTATAGGTTAACGGTAGTGCATGAAAAATAGGTTTATTTTGGCGCATTGCAAGACTGAAAAAAAAAAAAAGCCAAAGATCTAATGTGATAAAGGCACATGAAATGACTGGTTTGTGGTTTTGTGTTACAAGAGACAAGTTCAGCACCTGATTTCAGGAAGTTTCTGAGGGCTCCATGAGGTGCTCAGCATTTACACAACTGTGTCTGCAAACCACTCTGACGCTGAAGCTTAACGGTGACATCTGACTCTGTGGAGAAGGTCTCAGTGACTTGTGGTCACTTGTGGGGACAAAGGACAAGGCACTCTTGTGTCAGCTGTAGTGACAGAGGGGATGTAGCCTGGAACTGTCATGTCCAGTGGCAGCTGAGAACTGATATGGCCTTCACCCTTGTTTGCCTTCCTTAACTTGTGTGCAGTCTTTTGTTACTGACTATGCTTCTTTTCCTCCAACTAGAATTGCTTTGTGCCCTGGAAGTATTTCACTTCCACAGATTTCATACCACAGACTATTTCTTCCCTAAAATACTTTCACTACACTAATCTTTCACGGAATCATCATCGTAGAATCATTGAATAGCCTGGGCTGGAGGGGACCTTAAAGATCATCCCGTTCCAACCTCTCTGCCATAGGCAGTGACACCTTCCAGTAGACCTGGTTGCTCAGAGCTCCATCCATCCAACTTGGCCTTGCACACTTCTAGGGATGGGGCATCCACAACTTCTCTGGGAAATCTGTGCCAGTGCCTCACCACCCTCACAGTGAAGGATTTTTTTCTTAATATCTAATCTAAACCTACTCTCTTCCAGTTTGAGCCCATTCCCCCATGTCCTATCACTACCTGCCCTTGTAAATAGTTGCTCTCCATCTTTCTTGCAGGTTCCCTTCAGGTACTGCAGGGATGTGATTAGGTCACCCCAAAGCCTTCCCTTTTCCAGTCCAATTGGTATGTGGTTGAGAATCATTTTGAGTTGCGATGCTCATGGAGGTGCCACAACTTCTTTGGCTTCATGGTACTTCCAGGAGATGCCAGGACCTCTGAAAGAGTCTCACAATGTTCAGAACTACCTCACAGTCTGTAAGACTAAGACTAAAACAAATCACTCTTACCTCTTCTCAGTGATTTTTGGGAGAACTCACCTTTCCCTCTGGACAAAGACATATATTCTGGGAAAACATGAGAACTTGGAGCATTTGAATAGTTAACGTCTATCCATGTTTTTTTAAGGGAATAATGGTCTTTCACCGAAATGAGTAAATTCTTTAATTCAGTTTATAACTCAAAATGAGCTAATCTCTGGTGCTTTCAATTCCAGCTTTGTAATCTGAGAGCACCAAGATTTTAAGGTTACATTTTTTTTCTCTAAGAGGTAGGCTGGGGGCTGTATTTGAACAATGTAATGGCAGTCTCAGCTGTGGTATCCAGCTGTGAATGGACACTTATTTTTTGGTAGTCATTCCTTACTGGGCCTAATTCTGAGATTAACATTTACATTCTGGGTGGGAACATATTCCAATCACCTGTTACGACCCTGTCATCATATTGAATATAATCCCTTTCATGAATACATTGCCACTGACTTTTTTGCCCGTTTCTCATTGAAAATCCATTCCAGAACTTACTTCTCTTCCAAAGAAACTTCTTCCAATTCTGTATGTTTACATGCCCATTTTTTTTACATTTGTTTTTATATCAGTTTTAGATTTCAACTTAATAAATCTGAGCTGGAGCAGAGAACACTGTCAGAGTAAGGTTGATGCTTTTTGAAAGAGCTTATAAATCTTTAATTCCAGTGCTCTCCAGTTTTCTTCAAGGAGAAAGTACATGTTTCTTCCTGCCCAGTGATGCTTTGATACCAAAAGCTTCTTATTTGCTTAGAGCAATTCTTCATTTTTGGGGGTTTGTTTTAATTTGGCTTTTGCAATTGCAATATTGGATGTTTCATAGTAGATATTCCAGAGAAAACCAGTATATACTACCCAGGATCACCTTTGCTACTAAGTGCTTACACAAAGGATAAGTAATGAAACAGTTTTACTGTGAAAAGAATTAATGAGAGACATAATTTTTTACAGATAAGAAAATGGTATCGTTCGCTCAACTCTACCATTGAAGCTGCAATTTTTTGTGTCATTATATGATAAATATTTGTGTGACCTTTGATATGTACTTGTTTGGGTATTGGGATTTCCTAAGCTCCTCTTTTAGTGCTAATGAGCAGAATGTACTAAAAATACTTTTCTTCAGCTTGCCCTGATTTCATGGGACATCAGCGTTCTGGCAGGACTAAGCCTTTTGCTAAGGCATTACTGTCAGACTCTGGAGAGATGAATGGGAAAAGTTCATCTCCCAAAAGCTTAAAATAAAATGTCTGAGTTTCCACTCCCAGGAGTGGAAGTCTTGCTGCTGAGCTGAATGACAGCAAGCCTTACGGATTTGAAGAATAGCATAATTTTTTCTTCCAAACACCAAAAAAGTCAATTCTGGGTATCAAGTTCCTGAGTGGCATCTGACTGTTTCATTGAATCAACCACATTGTACCAAGTACTTTGCATTTTATTTTGGCAGTGAGATAGTATTTGTTTAATATGGATCCTCGAGTCCTGATAGAAACAAAACTTCCGTTAAGATAAGATTGCGGGATTAGCCTCAACTTTTGTAATTAATGGCCTACTTCCAGCAAAAACTATCAACACTTTTTCCTCAACAGAAAATATACATTTCCTTGAGGCCAATTCTGTATGGAATGCTTGAGACTGCTTTGAGATACATATGCCACATATGTTTATGTCTGCATATCAGCAATTCTGTATTTTTAATATAATATAAAATTAGACCTGTTTATGGTGGGTTTTACATATGGATGGTTCTCCTAGGTTCTTAATTAGTTCTACATTATTTAATTACTCTTGTGTTGTATGCAGTCAAAATACAAATGTGTTACAGTTATGATTTGATGTTCCCAGGCACAAAATGCTTGTCATGATAAACTTCCAGATATTAACTATCAGTTTAGATATTCATAGTTATGATAGTTCTTAATAACTATAATTCTGCTATCAGTTCAGGTAATAAAATAATTCTCAGTAGAGCTTACTAATGTGCAGTAAAAAAATCATCCATAGCCTTGTGCCATCAGGAGTAGTGTCAATGGGCAGGAAGAAATTTGACAGAGGGCTGCCTGCTCTCTCCCTCCTCTCACCCAAACTGCTGTGGTCCCAAAGCAGCTCACCAGGACACACTGGAGCGAAGCACCAAGACTCTTGGGACCCCTCACCTCATGGTCACATCTCCCAGTGGAAATGTGTCTTGTGTGCACCACAGTAATGCTGGGGCATAATGAACATATTTCACTCAGATTAGGGAGCCTCCACGTTTCCCACACACATTTCTATGTATACCAGAAAATAAAAGAAAATAAATTTGGATTTAAGGAGAAGACCGTAAGTTCAAGGTTATACACTTCCTGTCACCTGGGAAGCCTGCAGAGGTGCCTGCAGAGAGAGATGCAGAAGTCATCTGCTTCTCACCTGATACAGGACTTTAATCTTGTTTCAAACTGCCCCCTGCTCTTCATGCTCCTCCAGTATGTAGGTTCTGTGCCTCTCCTACAAGTGATTCCTGATTTTAGTCCCCTGTCATACAGCAGTAGCACTTTCTCACGCTAGGAGCTCTGCTTTGTGGCAGGATTTTAGTAGTTCACGATGTGAAGCACTGTCTGATCTTGCTGCTCTGTGAACAGGGAAGGGCCCTGGGAGAGGAGGAGACGTGGCCCTTTGCTTGGCCTCAGTCCAGTGTCACCCCATGCAAGTGTCCTGTGTTAGTGCTGCCAAGGGGATCAGACATTCAACTTTCCACCAGTTCTCATGCTACATAAACACCTGATGATCTTTGTCTCTAAATTATGGCTCAGGAACATGCCCCGTTCCCAGGTTTGCTCCTAGTCTGCAGGTGGGGACCTCTCAGGGCATTTTAGGACTTTATTATTAGTCTTGATGTGCTATTTCACATTTTTTTTCCCCCAAGAAGCTGCCATTTTCAGTCTGGTTGACAGCTGTTTGTCACATATTCCAGCTGGAAGAGCTCTCTGCACTAATTCTTGACCAGCTTTCTCTTCAGCACCTGACCCTGTTGCTTACCTTTGGAAGTGTGACTTCCTTAGTTGGTGGAAGTGGATATGACCTTGACATCTGTTCTTTCCAAGCAGACCTTTTGTATCCTGTGTTTCATGATTCCAGCAGGCAATTGCACTGTATTGATGCTTCACTTTCCCAGCACTTTGTGTGAGCTTCTGACTGTGTCCTCATTCACTAAAACAAGAGATATTCCTGCTGCTTTCTTCTGTTTGTTTGGCTCTCTAAACTGACTGTCGAATAAGGAGTAAAAAGCACAAATGAGGAAGTCAATTTGACTTCAAATAACGAAAATTTAAGACTGTTGCTCTCTGTGCTCTCCCCACAATGCTGAGTACTGAGAGAGCTGGGAAGGCTGGCTGCTTTCTGTTGAAAGAAATTAAGTTGGCCCAAAATGGGGACTACTTCCTTTTCTTTTTATGGGGGACATTCAGCAGAAAATACTCTGACTGCATGGCCAACATAACTCTGAGGATTCATGTTAACTACCTTGTGCCTTTCATATGTTAATTCATGCCTACCTAGAAATATTACAATTATAACCTCTCTCTTCATTAGTGACAGAACACAATCAATTTTGTTTGTTTGTTTTTTCTTCTATCTTCAACAACTGGAAGTTCTCCTTGAGCCATTCCTGTTCTTTAACTTGCTTTTTACCCTAAATGTATCTACTGAGCTTTTATGTCTCTCTAACATTAACTTGTAATTTTTCATTTAAAACTATGAAGTCCAGGTACTTTGCATAATAAGGCATAATCAAAACTTTAATTGGGAAAAAATAATAATCTCAGTGAAGCTACACTGAATCACGCTAACTAGCATCTGTTGGGAACTCTTTGGATTCAGTGTGGGGAGCACCTTTATATTCTAGGGTCACCTCTAGATATTTGTTGCTTCTAAAACTGTTCTGATAAGATTTTAGACCCTCTTCTTAAGGAAAATGATAGAGATATTTTGGGATATTTTGAAATAAAAGTTCTTCCTGGCATGAAATTATGTTATTGTAAATCTTTCCTTACTGTCACTTTTGCCATTTTCTAACACTGTTACTCAGATTCAAAGCTGTTCTTCTGGTGTTAGAATCTGACCGAGTTGAAAAATCAAATGTATTAAATCTGCACTTGCTGTGTTACAAATACATACTTACTTTGGAATTCCATCATTTCTCTGGTAATGTACAATCTGGAGTCTTTAACTGGATATACCCATCACCATTCAGGTGTCAGAATGATTTGCTAATAATCATGAGCCTTGGTGCCTTCATCACTGTACTTCTGAAGATTCCTCCTTGTACAGCTCATTTTCTGCTGAAAACAGGAGTAGTTTATTGGGACACTGTGTTGGTCTCTTGCTGTAGAGGTGGTCTGCTGACAGGCCTTGAAAAGACTGAGGAACAACTTCAGTTTTGTTTGCAGAGAGCCCAGGCGTGGAGGGAAGCCAGGATCTAACATTTCCATCCTCTTGGCACAGGTCTAGGAGGCAGATCTCAGATGGCTTTCTGGCCCTGAGGCCAAATGGTACAGCAAGGCTTGTAGTAAAACTTTTGCCTCTGAGACAGAACACCCATGTCCAAGCTTCCTACTGGCAGTGATCCCTGGACTGGTGTTAATTCCTGAACCATACCTTGGCAGTGTCTTGGAGAGTTGTAGTCGGGCTGAGCCAGAGCTCTGCAGGAACTGTGAGCAGTTTCACAACGTGGACAGTCACAGGACAGTGCTCAGACCGTGCCCCGACGCTCTGGTTTTATGGTGATGACAGCACTAGTTCTGAGCAACCCTTCCAGCACGTCACCTTTTGTCCTGGGGAGATGGTGCCAGGGATCTGCATCAATGCACACTAAACACCTGCTCATCAGGCTTCCCTGTGCTCATCACACAACATGAAGAAGCATAAAAACAAACCCTGCAGCACTCACAGAACAGATAGCAAGGATTAAAGAATGTGTTGGCATTGTTGCAAACAAGCCTAATTTGGACATACTGTGCTCTTAGTACATGAGAAATACAATTTATTTATGAAAACCGAGTTGCCCTTCACTTCTCATGCTTTTCTGATGTTTGGATCTTGTTGCACACATTTTGAGGTATCCACAGGTCCTGCCAAGTTGTGTGGCCAAGCCAGGTCTGAGTGTGCATTCTGATCCTTTGGAAGCCATGGTGCAGGTGAGGTTTCATATCCTGCTGCTCTTTCTTCCTGTTTTATTCACTTCTCTGCCTCATCCATAAGTGATCACCTTCTCATTGATTCTTCACACATAATGTGATTTCTGGGGCTCTGCTGTTATTTGTTAATACCATGTGACAGGACGCGTTTGGGTTGTTTTACACAGGAGATACACTTGGTAAGTGCAATTTTGCTTTCCCTAAACCAAGTCTAGCCCCTGGCCTTGGCTGGAGGGCAAGTGGAGGAACACTGCTGCAGGTGTGTTCTGGGACACCTTGACATCAGTACTTTGCAGCATAACAAATTTGAAGATAAACATGTAAAAATTATTTTCTTTGAGATCTTACAGACCATCCTGGAATTGGCTGCTTATGGTTGCTTTTGGAAACCTCATCTCTTTTTACATCTGCACCACCAAACAGTAACCAGCTGATGTTTTGGGGCGGTCTCACCCCCTTTGGTCCAGAAGGAAAGTGTTGTTCCTGTCCCCTGTCCTGTCTGAGGCCCAACACATTCTATGCCAAGGAGTAAATTCTGAAATTACTGCACAGAGAAGACTCACAGAAAGTGTGTTTGTAATTCTTCAGCTTTCTGAATTCTTTCCCAGTTCACTGGGAAGAACATGGAAGTAGTTTCAGACTTTCACTGCTGAAAACACTTTTTGTCCTTATGCCCACACGTATCTGGTAGAACTATGCCTCTGCCTCCTTTAAATGCTCTTTTAGCTGATGTACTGCATTATGCATATTGAGGGAAAAGAAAATGAAAAGCAGGCTCCTCTTGAATTCTATTTGTACTTTTCTGTGTTAATTTGCACAACTGACAAGAATCATTCTATATGGGAAATGAATATCTTGCCACTGGTTCTGAATATAATCTGCTATATTAAATTTTGATTGAGGTTATCTGTCTAACTTGTAGGCCTGTATATGCAAATCAAAAGCACTAAGTATTGTGTCTGGCTAACAGCCAGAAATTCTGACTCACAATCAGTAGAAAACACAAAAGAAATTTTTCTGTATCAGTAAGGAAAAAATTAGATACTTTCAAAGGGCTTTGTCCATTTCTTGTATAACTCTTAAGTACTAAGAAAACTTGAGGCTCAACAGCATCACTTCAGTTAATGGAATTTTTTTGGTATATAGACACCAATATAAAAAAATAATGTCCCAGAAGGTACTTTGATCACTGGAAGGCTCTCCTGGCTCTCAGAACCAAGAGAGGTTGTGTGAACCTGGAAAAATGAGCCTCAAGGTCTTTTATCAAGCTATTGCGGTTCAAAAAGGAAAACGTCTTTTTCATGTTTGCACCTAGTCAGGTCTCCCAGGCACTTACCTTCTTCTAGCAGAGAAGACAGAGAGTATTGCTCTTGCTTTACTCTTACAATATAGTGATACAAATGAGAAACAGAACTTACCTGTCAGCATTGTCTACAAGAACAGTGCAGGCCCTAATGTGAGCCACACAACGGTTCAGGTCATACCATCTGATTTCCTGTGCCTGCATCTGTCCTTAGAGTATGTGGGCAACCATGTGGGGACTGTAGCTGTGGAGCCATGAAGGTGGGAGATACTGAGGCAGGCATTGCAGCTGGTAAAACAGGGAGCCTCCTGCCAATCCTTGCCCCGGTGCCCATGCCATGGCCTTCTACATATAAAATTAATCTGTTCCATGGGCCTACTCCTTTCGAATGAACACTTCTGAAACTTTCTGATAGCCAGGATCAATTGTCAAGACGTACAAGTCCTGCAGATGAGACACTTTTTAGGAAAGTAAACTCAAAAAACTGCCCCTGCTTTTGGCTGTTTGGAGAGAAATTATCAGTCAGAATAAATCAGAGAAACGGCCTAGAAAGTTCCTACGAAACTGCTTCTCTCTCACTTCCTCTCCTCTGTGTTCTGGTCCAGATGAGAGGACATCTCTGTGGCTCAGTGGATGAAGCAGCTGCAGCGGCTCTGGAGTGACCAGCACAGCAGCAGAAACGCTGTGAGCAGGAGGGAGAGAGCTGCAGGGCACAATGTGCTGCTGGGCTTCAGGTGACCAGAGAATTTATTTCAGTAACCACTCAGCTACCAGAAGCATCTGAGAGCCTGGAGAGGAAGCACAGCTGCCAGACCACACAACCTCTCTCTTTCAGCATAAACATTTGTCACTCTTTGCTGCTGTCACGTTCCTGGAGACCTTCCGGGAACCAGAAGCTCCTCTCATTGAATTCATTCTCTCACCTTACTTCAGCCACTTGGGCTTTCCTGGCACACCTGCAATTTCTCCTGCAAATTTCTCTGCAGAAGACCATTTTAATTGCAGTTTTGCTGCAAAGAATGCAATTTAGCTGTCTACAGGTATTTCCTTATGTTGAGTCTATATTCTACTTGACTTGAAATCTGCTCCCTGCACTGTGCTCAGTGCCAGAAGGTAGCAGGGGAGTGTGAGTGTGGGCAGACAGATGTTGGGGCTGTGTCCTCTCTGGGGCCTCTACAGAAGGCTTGTGCAGGGACTGCTGCATCCCAATACTGCATCAGGTTAATTACATTGTGCTGATAATTCAATTAAGGAGCAGCAGGGTCAAATTCAATCTAATAAATGTACTGAACAGAAACCGACAGCAATCGACTTCATGCATGTTCAAGGAGCTGAGCAGCAAACTGGAGAACAGACAAAAGATGGAGAACAAAATCAGAAGGATGAGAACAAGAGGTGAAATCTGAGCAGAAAGGAACAGGCAGAAGAGGAAGTGCAGAGACCAGCGTAGGAAGAAAATAAAGAAGAAAAATAGCTGTGATGAACCATAGTAGGCACTGGGATACTGGATACCAGTAACACCCAGACAAACTCTTGGGAATCCAGATTTCAAAATGTCTTTATTTTCAAGGATTTGTCTTTAAATCCTGGAAACATTTTAAAAAGATTTGGAAGTCCAAAATAAGAATATGTACGTAACAAATACACATACATAAGAAATAATGTGATCTGAGAAATTCCAGTATTTATCCTGATATAGAATATAGGCATTATTTATAGTTGAAAAATTAGTCCCCCAAAATGGGACTTCTGCTTGTTTTTGTGCCTGCAAAATACTTATAGATTGCATATGTGAAAAATCTACATTAAATGCTCACAATAATTATATGTCATTTGAAGACAAAGAATAATAGTTATTTTCACAGATAGCTTTTTTCTCTAATACAATATATGAGTGCTTGACAATGTTACTAACGACAAACTTTAAAGCAAAAAATGCTGGGTTTAATAAAGATTTAAAACTCACCACCAGCTCACATAGTTCTGCCCATGCACCACTGCTTTTAGACACATTTTTTCACCTAAAGTGTTTAAAAAATCTCTATATATTGCATGTGAAATCCCAGCACAAAAGTTCGCTGGTGACGTATTATTTTCCTTACAGCAGCTATAATCGATACAACCAAGGCTCAAAGCAAAGTGTTACAGCGATTTTATAAACTTTGGAATGTACTCTGGAAATTTATTACGGAAAAATCGCCCCAACCTGTATTTAAGGATTAACTAGGGCAAGTCCTGTGACAGGGTGTAGCCCAAAATGCACGTGCTGCTTCTGCTGAGTTACAGGTATGGCCGAGTTACGGTAACGGGGAGCATTTGGGTGGTGTTGGTGAGAGGCAGAGCATGGCTGGTGTGTGTGAAATGCTGCTCTGCTTTCCCCCCTGAAGGTGCATGAAACCTCCGAGTACTTAGGGCGATAACTGTGGATGTCCCATCCCTGCAGGTGGAATTGGATGGGGCGTGGAGCAACCTGGTCTAGTGGAAGGTGTCCCAGCCCACGGCAGGGGCGTTGGAACCAAATGATCTTTAAGGTCTCTCCCAACCCAAACCACTGAGTGATTCTGTGATGTTCTCAAAAGTATTTTGGTACCCATTTGTCTGTGAAATTAGTAATTTAGGTACTTATATGCATCTGAACACGTGGTTGTTGGTAGTCAAATTGACAGGATTTAATGCGGAGAAAATAATTTTAAGTCTCATTAAAAGTAGTTACAGCATTGCTTGTTCATGTATGCTGGCTGCATTTATCCATGAAAAATAATAATAAAAAAAAAGGATAAACACATAATGCCTTAATGTCTGAAATAATTAGTGATTCCTTTATTTTATAGCAGGCTCTTATTAACAGTTGATTTTACAAAGAGTCAAGCTCCTGAAGTCTAGCAGCTGTAGGAGAATTTTGGCTTTCTGTTGTTTGTTTATTGTGGGTTGTGTTTTGGGTTTTTTTGGTTTTTTTTTAATGTGTCTCTAATCCTCAGAGCTGTAATGAAAAGTTTAAAAATATGATTGGAGGATCAAGGGCTGTACTTGGGATCTTAGAGGATCAAAGGAGAAAAATAAGAATAGCCCCCCATTGTGGTATTCTCAAAGTTATAAACATGCTTAAGGCAATATCATGATGTGGAGGAGGATGATTCATGGGGGGTTTTTAGGTTTGGGAGTTTGGTCGTACTGCCTTTGTGTTACTTTCTGAAACTTATTTTACAATATCCACAATTATTCATATAAATAGTCTACCAAAAAAAAGAATTAATTTACTTTTAAAATATTAAATGGAGAAAATAAATTATAATGTTGTAGGATACGATTTTGCATAAACAAGACAATGGATTATTTATATGATAGCTTTTATTCCACCTCAAATGTTTGTTAATTTAATAAAGAATGTCCAGGAGACCTGCTTGCTTACGATACCCAGTGCTAAAATACTTCTGTAGAAATTCTACGTTTTCTTCCTTTACTTTTTAACTTCCAGGACCATACTAGCAATGAAAAATGTTGTGACAGTTTATTAGTATTTTTTCATTTCTTTATTCCAGGGGTCAGTCATTCCCATATTCCTTGGCAGCAGCACTTCGTGGGAAAAAAAATTCTATAAATGTTGGGGAAAAGCGGGTGTTACAGACTCACTCCTCTATTTTGGGGCAGCTCCCAGGTTGCCCCAGACACCTTTTACTGTTCGGGGGAATTTTGCTTCCTCTGTCCACGTGCCATTAACATCCCTTCCTGACCCGGTGACAATGTTGTTTAACTCCTGCAGTCTCATTTCTGGGTCTGTAGCCTTCTGTGATTCCTGTAGGAACCTACAGGACAGTTCTCTATTACATTAAAGAAGGAGGTTCATATTCTTATTCAATTCTGTGTGGTTTTAGAGAAGTGGCTACGGACTTTATACCTGACTGAGCTTTGCATCTGTTAAATACCGAGACTTCCATAAGGAGGGAAATAAATCTGAATTCTTGTACTTCTTGAAGATAACCACCGCAATCCTGTATTTGTTTTTTCAGAAGATAAGATTTTTGAGGAAAGCTCTTCCCCCCTTCTCCCTGAAGGTTTATAAATCGTTGTTTTATAGAATCTCATAAGATTTGTTGGAGGTAATCAGGGTGTAGGCTTTGAACCCAGGGAAAACCTGAGTTTAAGCGATGGGATCAAAGGTCTGTGGCTGTAACGGGCTTTGTCTCATTGTCGAATTAAGGCAACGTAAAAAGGTGCAAAGATTGTCCAGGGAAGAAGAGTCACTTCTAAAACAAAACCTCGTATTCTGATCCAGAATGTATGTTTGTTTCTATGTGAACGGAAACCACTTGCTGTTTAAAGACATCTCTCTCTCTCTTTGCGGTCCCAGACTCTCAGCCCTGGAATCCTGCCTGGCAGCAGGGGTGGCACTGGCACGGGTTTGCTCTGGAGCTGCGATGCGGCGCAGCCACAGGTGAAGGGATGTTGGAAGCTTTTCCTTCTCCGATACCCTGTGACGCCAAATCCATTCGCCCGCGGGGGCTGAGCCGCCTCTCTCGCCCGGCTGAGTTTG
>VZRE01013215.1:186186-243450 GCA_013396775.1 Cephalopterus ornatus
AAAATAAGGAGCCTGGAGTAACTGCGGCCCGTGGGACGGTGGGGAGAGGTGGAAGAGGAGCCTCCCTCTCCAGATCCATCGCCCAGCACCACGCTTGGGTGAAGGGATGGGAAGCACTGCCATGGACAAGAAGAAAGATGCCTCCAGCAGCAGGAAAAGCTCCGGCCAGAAGAAACTCATGTTGCGAGTGCACATCCCCGTAAGTGGCTCCTTGCTCTTCCTCTCCTTCGGCAGCTGGCGTGGTTCAGGCGCTGAGGCATGTTTTTCTCTGACATGTAGCTCAGCGAAAGGCAGGGAGAGGTTTTCCCTGCTGCCGAGGTCTGGATTTGGGGCATGCTGGGCTGGGGGCTGCAGCCCCTGCCACAGGCAAGTCCTCCACACCTGGGGTAGGTTGAAGCATGGGGTCTGAACCCCCCGTGCAGTGTCCGTGGCACGGAGTGAGGAGAACTTCAGTTCTCCCCACTATCCTAGTTTTAGAAGTGACTCTCATTCCGGGCTGCCCCAGTGCTCCTCTGCCCTGGGCTGTGGGTTTGGCTCAGTGTGTCTCACCCAGTTCACAGGCAGACTCGCAGTACGGTTTAGCAAAAGGTCTGTTTACCCCCAAATGTTGGTCTCAGCATCCCCAGGTTTGGCTCTGGGAACTGTCCGTGCCTGTGGCTGAATCGGGGTTTAATCGGGCTCTTCCCTCTCTCAACACTAATCCACATCTGAATTTCCCAGGGCTGGGTTGCCCAGAGCTCGCTCTCAGATTTGGTTCCAAGCAGTCTATTCAGTGCCGAGAGAGCAGGGGGCAATTGTTTTAGCACAGTGGAGCAGACTAGTGAGTCCTGCAGTCTGTTCACCGACTCTGTTTCGTATATTCCACTGTAAGGAAACATGCAAGAAATTACAGTATATAGATAGAGAATAAACACAGATCAAAAGTTGCTCACTGTTCCCACTGAGTACTAAAAAGCTGCCTGGGTCAGCCTTCAGAATTACATGCCCTTCAAAACTTATTTCTTTACTATTAGGACATTCTTATGATCTATGTAACTATTAGTTTTTTATTCTCGGTCCTGATGTGCTTTTGGTGTCAGTACTTCTGGCAAGAGCTGAGGAAGTCCTTGTATCTTTTCTGTGCACTCTGTTGTTTTATTGATTATTGTTGTTTGGGGTTTGTTTTTTTTAACTTTAAATCTCATTATGTAAAAGTGGGAAACAGCCCTACACATGTCTCTGCCAAGCACCAAGGAGCAAAAAGATATTTCTGGTTCTAAGTTTTTCCTTTGTTTTAGGGAAGAATGAGAAGTCAGAGCAAATTTATTAGGTGTCTCGAGTGTGTGGAATAAAATGGAGGAGAAATACATGACTCCTCTGCAGATTTCATTTTTCTCTGGGGAGGAATGCAAGCCCAAGAGCCCAAGCCAAACTTCTGGAGCTCTGAGTGCATTCAGTACTGGAAAAAAAGGATTTGTTTCTGGGTGTTGCCTATGCATTTGTGACTGGAGCTGTTAGGCAATAAACTTTGCCATGTTACCAGTAGTACTTCACAATAGGGATGTAAAATAGCAACAAATAAAATGTACCACAGCAAAGCACCGCTCACCCTGTGCACATTATTCCTTTCCACCCTCCCTGCTACATTTGCTCTGCCCTTTCTTTCCATTGCCCCCCCGACCTCTGACTCAGTCCAGCCAGAAACTCTGGTGCAGCTGGATCTCCACTGCTGCTCCCAAAAGCTGCACTTTCTGCCTGCTGAGGAGCCATAGGTAATTCTGGAGATGCTGTGGTTGTTGCAGGATTTTACAGGATCCACCTGGTGCTTCTGAAATACCCGCTGACCACCAGATACCTGTGACCACAGCAGTACTTAAAGCAGTTTTCCTCAGTTTATGGGTGTGAAGCTAAGGTGGGAGAAGTGCCTAAGTGTTCACACTTTAGCATTATTGACAGAGGAAGGCTAATGCTTTTTCCTGTCTGTCTCCCTAAGCCATGAACAACCTTTCTTCGTGAGTGTTGCCTTAGATCTGTTTTGGATGGAACATCCTTAGTGATGGGTCATAACTTTTCATGTTCATTTATCTCTTGGCTCTTTGCTATGCAGTTTGTCACCTACCTAGTGGTAGTTATTCAGATGCAAGCCTGCAAATGCCTGATATTGCACTGAAGTCAACATTAGTTTTGTTGTTCACCCAGCTGGAAGCAGTTAAAGATTTGTTAATGAGATGACACCTTCCATCCTTCCTCTCCATCCCCAAAATGTGATCCTTCTCTTGCATTCTACATCATTCTAACGTTCCTGAAATGGACTGTTGGCCCCAGGATCTTTCAGGTTGTACTCACATTCTTAGTGGTCTCCTGTAATCTGGCAGAGTTTAAACATGACTGTGCTATAAGAAAGAACATTTTTCTCATTCTCCTCACTTGACAGTGGAATCTGCATTTGAAAAGATCCATTTAGACTGTTTTTTTTTCTCTTTCATAACTGTTTTCTTGGCTGTTGTTTTGAAGCATCCTTCCTATTATTTCAGTGGCGCCTGTCAGTGTAGCTGTAGTTGTCAAGGGAGCTTTCACCAGACAGTAATTTTTATTTTGTTCATCCTCTTTTTTGTGTGAGGTCGTGTTTATTGCTGAGATTCGTAATTTGTGCTCATTTTAATCTTCAAATTAGGAACAAGAGAAGGACTAATAAGGTCTGAGTAGGAGGGGAGGGAGGAGTCAGTTTTGAAAGAAAAAGCCATGGGACAGAGGTACTGTTGTGATGCAGGCTGGCCTAAAACATATTTATTAGGCACATAGGAGTGCTGACTGAAAAATTAATTACATATATTGTGAAAAAAAGGTGAATTATGGAAAATACACTACAGTTAGGTTAGAGGATTGTGGAATAATAAGCATGTCTGAAAAGAAAGTTGTATGCTTTACTTCCTTCTCCCACATTTTTTTTTTGGGGGGGGGATGAGGGTAGGGCTCTGTGTGACAGTGGGGAAAAAATGGATCAATTTAAGAAAGCTGGTTTGTGTCCTGCAACACTCCGGGACATTTCTCAGGTACATCTTTTTCAAGCAAGAACAAGACATAATATAAAGACCTGGGAACACTCTATTTTCACCTTCTTCCTGTGCTCAGTCTCCTTCAGCACAGGTGGGTGGTGCCTGGCCCGTGCTCCTGGGAGTAGTGGTGGACCTCCAAGTTCCTGCAAGTTGGCTTTCCTTGCTGCTCTTGACTGGTGTTCAGTAGCCAAGAGTAAAGTGGGGGCTACTGTATTCTGTAGTGTGGCAGGGGAGTATTTGCTTAGAGGCTGGACTGATAAAACAACTTTTTGTTTGGTGGTTGTTTTCTTTGCAAATATGTGACTGACCAAAACTGGTAATTTAGATGGACCATCATTGCAGGACCCTTTGTAAAGGTCATATCCAACCTCTGTCTCTCCCAGCAGCACGTTCTGAAGTCTTGAAATTAGAGATGCCTAAATGGAAATTTCTGGTCCAAATATCTTTGAAAGCTGCTACAGATTTAAATAGAAGCCTTTGCTCTCTAGATGCATCATATCTGTAATATGAAGACATTAGCATTATAAAATTCCTTTTTAAGCCATTAGAAGCTAGTGCTTGCACATCGCTGTGAACATTTTAAAAACTCTGTTCTAAGATGGGATGCAATTGTCTGCTGAGTAGGAGCTCACAACAGTGGGATCAGTGTGTTCTTTTTGTCATCTTGCAGAAATCGATCTGTTCTAATGTTAATGTTGCCATTATAATCCTCTGGTGCCACCAAAAAAAAAAAAAAAAACGGGAAAAGAGAAGGAGAGATTCTACTGTTGTTTACTTTGAATTTCATCTGGGATAATTCAGCCAGTGCCAGCAAAGTTATGTTGTATTTACGTGAGCGCAACTAAGGGCAGAACCTGTCTCAAGAGCTTCACCACGGCAAGTGCCAAGCACCTGCTGTTCGCAGCAGGTGGGAATTGCAGAAGCTTGGCACTTCCTTGGATTTTTCCCAAATACATCACAAGGTGACTTATTATTTTAAAGAACAAAGAGATTTTTTCACAATAATAACATCTGCAAATGAATATAAAAACATCTTTCAGTTCAGTGAAGTGGCTGTTGCCTCTGGTACTTCAGTCCTGACAGCAGAGTTGATGCACCAGAACGATGTGCTTGGAGACCAGGATCCTTTTATTTTCAGTGTCACACAAACATCTCTGCACACCTTCTCCCATTTCTTTGTCAGCCTCCACGATTTTGAAGAGACTCCTCAATGTCAAAATTTATTGCTGTTTCCAGGCTTGTTGTTATGTTGGGATGCCAGGCTGAACGTCAGATGGCTTAAATATTTCTAACCCGATAGATGATGATGTTCTGACAGTACTGTTGGCTCAGGCTCTGCCCCTCCATCTTGCTTTCCACACTTGCAAAGTCATTAATGGCTGCATGCCTAATAAATCACTGTGAAATGGTTTTGTTCTGTCACAGTTTTTGCAGGGTGCTTCCTGTCTCCTGGTAATTGCAGGGTGGATTGATGAGAACAGCCCTTCAGTCTAGGAGTCATTTTAGGAAGGTGTAGGTGGGGAATAAGGTGAATTTTTTAAAAGGTGAAAGGAAATCAGCTTCCAGTGGGATCTAGGAGTGAAAAGAATGTTTATTTTCTTGGAAAAGGAGGTGGGGGTAGAGGGAGACAGAGGAGAGTGAATGTTTCCCTAATATTAAATCTGCAACTGTTCTCCCTCTTGCTCTCATAGGACAGGTTCTGAGTTGTCCTGAGCCTCTGTGGCCTTGAATTTTAAATTTGGATTCCTCCCTAAAGGGCTGATATACTAAGACTGGAAAGGGCAAGAGGTATTTGCTGAGGAGTATTAAGATGGTACTTTGAATTTATCTGAAGGATAAAAGGAAGGATTCATGTTTACAAACATAATAGCTGCCACTGTAATTAAAGAACCTCTTGGTCTTTTTGCTTCTGAAGCATAACACAAACTGACCATCAGCTTATTGAAAAGTGCTGTGTCTTTAAAACATCACTTCTTCTAGTAGGAGATTCTGCTCCTAAATGGTCTCACCCAACCTCCTTTGTTTATACCTGTGAGCCTGTGAGGACTGTGGGCTCAGAGGAATGTGAATTTCCTTGGAGAAATAAGTCATGAATGTGGAAGGAACCTCACAGAAATGTGGATGGTGACACTTGTAGCTTCAGGTAAAGAAAATTTAGGCTCCTAGAGAGATCAGGAGTGAAGTGGAAGGTAGTGATCTCCACCTAAGACATTCCAGCCCCTGTTCACAGACCTGCAAGGTTCAACTTACACTCGGTTTCTCCTGGGCACCACATTGCATTCAAGGGAGTTACTCAGATGTGACTGAAAGCAGAATTCAACACTCATTTGGTTGCTGATGTATGGTCAGTCATGGAAGTAGGTTGGTGTGCCAATGTGGTGGCTTGGCAGGGCTAATGGGAGCAGAAGGGAGCCAAAACTGAGTCAGCATTGGTTGACCAAATTATGGACATCCATGCTGAGTGAAGTACCACACATAATTCTCATCCCTTTGAAGCAAAGCTGAATTTCCATCAAAAGGTATCCCATGCCTAGGGAGTAATGAAAGAGCAGAGTTGGTTACAAAAGAAATGAAGCATCAGAGAAGACATGAACAGCAAGAAGGAGATGTCACAAAATGTCTGTCTGGCATAGAAGTACCCCTTTGTGGGCTATGTTACCCTACACTGACCATCAGGCTTTCAGAATTAGCCTTCTTCCAGGGCCTGATCTGGTTGCAGGGAACTGCTGTCTTGATTTTCTACTATTGTTTGCACTGTAGCCACACTGGAGAAAGTGTTACAGCCTCACAAACAGGGAGAGTTGTGCATGTCTTCAAAGGCTAAAAGAAAAAGCAGCTGGAGTGTTTCTTGAATGGAGTATGTTTTTTCTCCTGGAAAGGAGAATTTATGTATACACATGAATATAATATGCCATCAATAAACATAAAATACTATTGGTGGTTTGGTGTTACAGTGCCATACAACTACTGAACTATTTCTGCTACCAGCAGTGAGCTGGAACAGTGATATGTGTGCAGTGATTCTGCTGCAGAATGATTTTTGTGTTTGTCCTTTAGGTAGTTGTAGAAGCTGGAACATAATGCTCCAGTTTAGTGTTTGCTTCTGTAATACTGTCTCACTTAAATTGCTTGCATATAACTACATATGGAATCTTTAAAGCATGAAGGCATTATTTACACAGTAGGGAACCAAAACATAACACGGTACTTCAGTTTTTGACATTGAGGATTCAGAGAATGGCATACAGCATCCTTTAAATTTTCATATAATTTAGCTTGGCAGTAAATTACATTATGCAAGCGTGACCCAATGGGATGCAGAGCAAATGCATTGCAGTATGTGTTTCATGGTTGTCATTTATATCACACACTGTGACTGTTCAGACCTTATGGTCATTATTGCAAAGGGTGCCTGTGACCTTCTGCTCCAAAAACAGAACCTGTGTCATAAGCTGAAGACTTAATCTATTTTTGCAGTCAGAGTGAGAGAGCTATATGCCTTTTTTAAGCGGCTGGAGAACACATTCATAGATCTGGAGTTCCATTAGGAGGAAGTGTGTGCATTATAAGCATTACCTGCCATGTTATGAAGCCTTTATCATAATTTATTCATTGTGCAATTTTCAGACAACTTTTATGCTGCTGGAGAAATGAAAATAAGACAATAACTCCAATTCTGCAAGCTGAAGAAAGCAAACCTCTATGAGTGGTTGGAGTTACAGCATACACAGGATTTTGCTGCTCAGTTGTAGACTTAGGAGGGGTCTTTATGAACGGCTGAAGTTTGGGTCTGATTGTGGAAGCTACGTGCCTGTTGATTCCTTTAGAAAAGTTTGGAAATACGTTTTTTGTGGAATCAGAGAAATCAATCCTTAGTGAGCTAAATTAGGGGTAAAATTTGAGTTCAAGCGTGAAGAAACATTTCAATGAAGACAAGCTCTCCATAGAAATGGAATAGTTGTAAGATGTGATGGACTAAACAGGTGCCCTGAGCATTGCCTGCGGCCTGTCTAGTAGAAGAAATAGATTTTTATCTGCCTGCCACTTACTTCGAATGGACTCTGCATGGAAATCTGAAAAGACACCTGGAATTATGCACAGATTGCTCCAGTGTGTCATGATGACTCTATTTTTGCTACCTAGCCATAATCCTCAACAAATTTCCACTGATTCGGGACTGTTCTGTGCCTTTAAATAGTTGTGCATTTAATATGTTTGCTAAGCCTGTGCTGCCTTGCTTTTGGCAATGTGGCAAACAAGTGTTTTTACAGGATCGTGGAATAGCTGAGTTTGGAAGAGACCTCTGGAGATTGCCTAGTCCAAGCCTCCTGCTGACCCAGTGGTCAGCCTAGAGCAGGTTGCTCAGGACTCTGTCTCATCAGATTTTGAATATCCCTGAGGATGGAGAGTGCACAGTTTCATTGCTCCGAAGGAATGCACTTGGGCAAGTGAAAGCTCCTCGACACTAACTATTGTTGAGCCACTACACAGGCACATTGAACTCCACAGTTGGTTGGATCCTGTCCCAAAAGCATAGTGCCAGTCTGGGGAGGGAAACTCTATTTGGCTAATAGTAGTGTATTGTAGAGACTTCCGAAGGATTCGCTGAGGTGGGAATTGAAACTCGGAGGCACAGTAATCCCAAGCAAGACTTGAGGAAGGAAAGGAACAGTAAGGAAGCGGTAAAATGGTGCTTAGTCAGTGTAACCACAGTATGTGTGGGAGTTTGCCAGCTTCTCTGTAGAGCATTCCATCTTCTGGAATGTTGTTTTCATCATGTGTTGTCATTCCTTTTGCATAAATTAATTAGAGGGGGATTTGCTGTTACGGAGTATTAATCATGGCTTCCGTGTTGGAAGCATGATCTAAAGCAAGAAGCATGAGGAAAGACACTTCAGGGATAAGAGCACTAAATCATCAGCAAGCTGTCTGAGTCTGTATCTGCTGTATTGCCTGAGGGTAGAGGAGGTGTAACCTGTGCATTGATGAATGGCTGAAGCTTGAGGTCCACAAAGAATAAACTTTTAAAGTAATAGTGTCACAGTGAGGCACTGGAACAGCTTGTGGGATCTTCTTTCCATCTGTGACTGGATGCTGTTAGATGTCTGTGCATATATTGGTATAGACAAACTCTCCAAAGAGTTTAAAGCCGTGACAGATGTTACAGGCTGGAGGCAGGTGAGAAGGAAGGACATTGTCCCTGAAGTGCTGATATTCAAGGAGATGGTTGGAGTTGAAGCAACTTATCCCATGTTGTACAGGAATGTGACAGTTGGACTAATGAGACCCAGTTCACGAATCTTAACCGTAAGCCCAACCTTCTTCCTGTGGTATTTGTTCCATAAGGATCCATGTAAAAGCTCGACCCAAGTCAGCAGTCATGGAAAAATATTTTTATTTTTGTTTTTTTAAAAAGATGTGTGAAGTCAAAGGATTCCAGTCTAATGTTTACAGTTTGCCACGTCTTAAAATAACACTGTTAGGGCTCTTTTGGCAGTCTGATCAGGAAGACCAAGGTTTGAGGATATTAGATAAATGAGAGGAGACTATTTTAATTTCCAGCATCAAAAGTGGTACTGCAATGAGTGTGCCTAATTATCACACCCTCCGTGTGGTTCATGCGGTTGTTGAAAGTTGTGAAATGTTAGTCTTTTTTTTTTTGTTCCTGTACAGCTGGTGGCCCGTCAGTTGTAGAATTCTTGAAACGAGACATCTGCAGCCACTTCACATGGAGTCATCTACAAACTCAAGAGAACTGGGTTTGGGTACATCTGAAACAGCACTTTATCAGTCACATTCAACCTACAGCATCCCCCTAAGACTTTGCAGGCATCCTGTCTCCATTCCTGCATTCCGTTGACTTGTCCTTTGCAGCTCCTGGAGCTGGGAATTCCGCAGTACTGCTGCCAGATAGTGCAGCAGAGAGAATACCAGCATGGTCTCAACACGATTCTTCTTAGATACTCCTTCCTCTAATGCTAGATCAACTCTACATTTTTATGGGAAAATGGAGAGCTTCTGCCATCTGAAAAGTTGAGCCAACATTATTCATAAACATAAGATTTATAGCCTGAAATGAATGGGAGGCAGAAGGTGTTATTCAGCTGCTCTTTTTGCTTTTTGTTTAGTAGTTGATGTTAAAGGTAAATACTAATTTAATAGAATTCTTTTAGTTGGATGATGATTAATTATACATTTTCCTTATATTTTTTATGTTTTTGATGATGACTGTACACGCTTTAAGCTGTGCAGAGGCAGGAGGGGACATGCCAGCATTTTTCTTTATAAACTAAATCCAGTAATTAAAAGGTGCAGTTACTTCAATTCTGTTGGGGTTTTTTTTTTCCCTGTATTGTACTAAGAGTTCTGGCTCTTTTCACTGCTGCAGACCTGTGGAAGTGTCATCAGTTGGCATGCAAAAGTTGCTGGTAAAGGAACTCTTCTGATTTTCAGCTGAAGTCAGTAAAAGTGGAAACATGTCTTACTTAACCATGTACAGCAGTGGGCTCATTTCCATCACTTAGTCAGACATAACTGTATTTCAGCTGTCCTGGTGAACCTCAGCCAGGAGTTACCAAGGCAAAGGAAGCTGCTGTTTCCAGCTGGATTTCTTAACAGACTCTGTGCATCCTCCTGTCCCACTGCAGTGCTGGACAAAGCATGTGGCCTTAACAATGCCTTCTTAGCTGGCCAGTAAGTTTTGTTTTCATGGTGTACATTGTCAAATAAAACGAGTGGTAACTTGGGAAGCCTTGATAACTCACTCACTTTTGACGTCCATCTGTCTATAAACTCGGATCCAAAAATCTGCGAACAACAGATGACTCAAGTTTACTTGAAATGCCATTCACGAGATTAATCCTTGAGAAAAGAAAATAGGTGCTAAGAAGGCTAGTGGTCCAGAGAGATGGGATTGTCAGAGGAATTTAGGCACCTTAGGTCCCTTTGCAGTATTTGAGGGTCCTGCTAGTCCACTTGTATCAGGATGTCCTTAATTACATTTGAAAATTGAGCTTTACTTCTTTCAAGCTTTCAATATGCAGATTTTCCCTCTCTGCTATTTATACCTGCATTACAAACAGAAGCTGGTTTTCCTACTCTTCCACTTCCAATAACATTCTCTTGCACTTGATAGCTAAAATGGAAAAAACGAACAAACAACAACAACAACAAAAAGTCAGAAGTTGTTTTTTTTAATGGAACAGAGATTGAAAGTAATACTAGGAAGTAATTTGGGAAGAGATAAATAGCAGCTGTTCTCTTGATGATAAAGACTGAAACTAATACTGATACTCGGTGCATTGCAATCCGTTGTGACACACCATAAAGTCTGTGTACAACCTCATGTTTGACTGAGAAGGACCAAGTATTACATATGATAAAGGCTTCAGAAAGAAATTCCTTTTCTGTTCCTTTCAACTTTTCAATGTAACTTGAGAAAAAGCTGCAATAATTTAAAATGTTGAGAGCACTTTTTATTGATATATTTTTTTAAAATTTATTTATTTATTTTTTACCTGTGTAAACTTTACAAGTTTTATGAGCTACTGTAGGTGTTTAATGTGTTTGGACTCTCTCTGAGGGTAGTTATTTCAAATTTCCTATCACATATAAATGTTTTAAAATTAAAAAAATATATTTCACTGCCGCAATCTGCATACACTGTTTGTCAGCATGTTTATGAAGCAGAGGTCTTTGGGTTTAAAGGTATTTGGAGCTCTGCAAATCAACATCAATATTGCTTTGTGGGCTGCTGCTTGGTGAGGTCACTGGAGAGGGACAGGAGCTCCTCAGGTTCTGAGAAGATGATGGATCAACCAGCTTAGCCTTTATAATTTCTCTATAGGTGTAAATTATAAAACAAGCTTTTAGCCTTGACTCTGTTTGAGTTGAAGGAAGCGAGGAAGAGGCACACACATAAAAGCAAAGGCTAGTAAGACCAATGGAAGTGATTAGTATGTGCACTTTAATAGAGGAGAGTCAGAACACACAGGCTGGGGACAGATGTCTGGGGGTCACCTTCTCGTGCAGGAATGGTACTATCTTATTTCTCTGGACTTCATGAGAGGAAATGAGAGGAAATATTAACCATGCACTCCAAGTAAATGTCTATTTCCAGAGAAGATCTTTCTAAGAGTTCATTTCCAGAGGGCAATAGGTATGTTTATGTTTTATGGTCTTGAATGTTCTGTGCACTTGACTAGGTTAATTTAAAAAGCATGTAAGGACACAAGTGCAGAGGCTGTGTGTGTGGAGGGAAGCTGCCCTGTGTGCAGCTGTTTACTCTAAAATGAATACATTCAGTGTGTATGGACAAGCTGGCAAATTGCTCATGTTGCAGAGAAGTGAGCTGTGATGGAAAATACAATAGATATTTAATTATTTCAGGGGAAACCCCCACATTACGAATATGCTTCTGCCTGATGTTAAAACATCTGGCTTTAGTTTCTAGATGTGCTAAGATTATTTTCAATTTCATATCCTGTGTTTTAATGTCACAAAACAAACAGAGCAAGGAGCTGACTTTGTATCTTGACCTTGAGGCTGTTTTTATTTCTGGTGGGGTCGGTTGTTTTTTTTTTTTTTTTTTGTGAGGGGGTTGGTTTTTTTTTTTTTTTTTTGGTTTGCAAGACTAAGCAATTTAAAGTCCAGTCACCTGGGGTATTGTGCTAAGAGATTAACACATATTGACTTGAGTCCTACTGTCCCAGAGAGTTGTAACCAGGACTAACTTTGTTCTTCCCACTCTCTCTCTGCTTCCCTGCATACAGCCATGGTGCAGAAGGCCTCCAAGTCATGTCATGTCAAATAATGCATGGTCTTCAGAGCTCACTGGGGGAGAGAAAAGTCTGGGAACAATGTGAGCAGGCACAGCCAGGCACTTCCACTAATTGTTGTTGTGGACGATGGAACACAAAAGCAGAAGGAGGGAGGGGGGAATGGAAATGTGTCTCGGTGTGGAAACGACTGTGTAAAAACAAATATGCCTGGGCTTGCTTATTGGGAACGTACACGTTACACAGGAGAACTCCCACAACAGGAATCCTCTGCTTTAGTCTGCCCCTGCCAGATAATTTTATAAGGTTTCTTTTTTTATTTATTTACCTCTAGAGGCTTTTTTGGCTATTTGGGTTTGTGGTCTTTAGCGTCCTTGAATAGTAACAGGTAGTGGCAATTTACTGCTGAGCTAGCTTGAAATCGTCTGTTCAGCTTCTGTTCTAGTTATTTCATATTGCCTAAATATTGGACATGGGAAACTTAAATTAATTTGTTATTAATATAACATGGTAGTTGCATTTCAAAATATATCCTGCTGAAGTGGAGTTAAATATCTAAGTAACTCTCCTCCATACTGTGTACTCTAACCCAAAGCAGACTGGAGTGGTTTGCAGATCAACTGTATAAAATTAATCAAATAGAATAAAACTACATATCTGGGGGGAGGTGTATTCATAATTAAAACCCAGAATTTGTCACAAGAGCTGTTGTGCTGCAATATCTATACTGTATTTTCCTTAAATTCTGGAAAAAGTTAGGTAAAGACAGTGATGAAGGGATGACCGCTTGGTAGGATAAACCTGAAAGTGGAACACTTATCCTCTAGGATAAGAACTATATGAAATTATGAGCAACTGAAAATGGAGTTAATAAAGTTAGTGAGATTCATAAAATGAGTAGATTTATATTTCATTACACAGTGGAACTTTCGGTACACAGGGAAGCTCCCACCCCGTGCTTGGATACATCATCCCCTGGAGATGAAAATACTCTTTTACTTCAAGGAAACAGAAAACACAAGGGCACTTTCATGTTCTTCTGTGCCTGAAAGATCATCCTACCTATGCTGAAAAGTAGATGCTCCTGCAGTGAAATGCAACAACTACAATTGGTAATCAGCACAACGCAACAGAATTGGTAAAAATCCAAATTTTTACTTTGTCCATTTACTAAATGAATTGCAGTTGTCCAATTGAACCAAGAACTATTATGGAGGCAAGAGGAAAGGGAATAGCCAGCAGAACCACCAATTTGTTGATTATATAATGGATCTGTCATTAGTAACTTGATTATACCAATGCAATTGCTTTTTCTCCAAGACAGATACTTGTTCCTACCAGGGCGGATTGAAAAGCAGTTGTATTACGCCAGAGGATTTAAATGGAAAGAGGAAGATGGAAGACTATTTACCATTAGAAATAGGATTGCTGATAGCATTACAGAAAAGTGAGAATGCAGAAGGATAGCATGGTTTATCTAAGGAGTGACACTGATCCATTTTTACTTAAAAATATGTAAACTCAGTGCTGTGAAAGTTATCAGAAGGACAGCCCTAAAGACTGATCGTGGGTCAAAGCGAAAATCAAGTTCATCCTATAAAATTCATCACAACAGTCCATTGTGGCACTTCTATTTTGCTCAGCAGCATTGGCCCCCCAGCAATTACCACTGACAGTAGTTGTCAGTGGAGTGTGGAAATCTGACTTCCTGGCACTGGGCTGGGAACTTCATGTCACAGTGATGTGAATGTCTTTGCTGACTAAGGCTGGTTTTGAGCATGTTGCCAAAAGATCTCAGTTTCTTCGTCTTCTTCCCAGTCTTCCAGTTTTCACATCATATTTGCCTTTATTAAGTGCTCCTATTTTTGTAATTCCATGATTTCCGAAAGCCACTGTAACGTCCACATAAATAATAATTCCCCCAGCCAAATACATGAGCTGCTATCTCTAGACACAGTTTCTAAAACCCATCATAGTCACAATATACAAAGGCAACAAAAATCAGGCTCACAGAGTTCCATGTTGTGTCGTTATGGAAAGAATTTTTAGTTTTGATTACATCTCTGAGATGTGGGCAAACTTTAGGGATGAATATCTTGTTTTTCAGAATTTTGGTGACTTTGGCTGCCCAAGGGTGGGATACTTAACGCTAATGGGTGCCACAGGATTCTTGCTTTATGGAGGATACCCACAATTAGCATTTTAGGGGATTTAAAGAATATTTAGTTTTGCTTAAATGGCCTGTTCAGCGCAGAGCATGGAGCAGCTGAACCTGGTGGAAGAAGATTTCCATCTTTCTGAGTTGCTAACCCACTGAGTGTGATTCTGGTGTTATTTGCCTTAGGGGGAAGATTTTCCTTGTCATTACTGGAGCTGCCATTGACAGTGGGGTTGGAGCTGCAGATGCTATTTCTGCACGGGATGGAAGTGTTAAGATCTGATCATGGTTTTCTGCACATTAGAGGGGTGGGAGAAGGACCCACCTAAAGCTTGTGAGTGTATAAAGTATAAATGTGCAAATTGTGGTGCACTGGGAAATACCTCACCAATGGATACCAAAATACCAGTATTGTTTTTTTCAATGTTGCAATAATTCACTTTGACAAACAATCAGGTTTCTTCTGGTTGTTCTGCTGAAAGCTTTCTCTCCTTGCAGACAGATTTTAGAGCACTACTTACCATAAGTCTTTCCACATGTGACAGGTCTGCGAAAAATGCCTGGTACAAGAGAGCTGGGATGGCGGTGGGAGAGTGAAACCAGGGTAATATCTGGCTAATGCTGTGATTCACCCTCTCTGCTATTCTGATTGTGTTACAGCTGTAATTCTGTAGCTGAGGTTTCTTCCAGCAGTCTAAACAGGCAGGCAGGTAAGAGGCTGAACTCAGTGCGAGCCAGAAAACCTAAAATATCTCTTTTAGTATTGGCCAGATGCCCAGACCAGAATAAATACATTCACCCTTTCTCTTTCACATCCCCCTTGGAGAAACAAAATAGAAAAAGGCCAAACAGAATTCTGACAGACCATATTTTGTTTAAATAGAGGCCTGGTAACTATATGAGATGAAGAGACAGTTATAAAGGTAAGTCCTTTATATGGATTTATAGCAGTCATTTAAATAAAGTATGTCTTTGTGCTCAGGCTGAGGATTTGTAAATTCAAGCTGTTTTATGCATGTTTGCTTAATATAGGAGGGGTTTTGATGTGTGGTACATATACTAGGCTAGATTTTTTTTGTTGGAATCATCATGGTGATTTAGTTAATGTTGTTTCCTTTTCTGAGCATCCTGTCAGAATCTATCACCATCTCATTAATAGAAAAAAACCTTCTTTTATCTGTTCTCATTTGCACACAAGGCCACTTCCAAGGAAAGCTTGACTTTTCTGAGAACCTTCCAAAAGTTCCAAGAAAGGTTCATTTCCATCTGGTAAAAATAGGCCTTAAAAAGTTAATCTTTTCCTTTGTAGGATATTCTGTGACTCAGGGTTTTCAGCACTGCTGTCCGTGAGGGTGGCAGTGTGTCATTTTACAGAACTGCCCAAAGATCTGTGGCACCAGCGGAGGGACAGGACTTACCTCCGATGGCTGGAGCTGGAGTTCTTGGTCTGGCACGTTGGTTGGGCTGCACAGGTTAGAGCTTTGGGAAGGAAATTTAATTATATGTTCTGCCAATAGGCTTAACATTTTCTTGCTCCTGACTTTCTGTTGTTGGGAAATTACACCTAAAGCAGTTGTGACTGGTGCAACATATTTCTCTATTTTATGTATAACTTCAAAGCAGAGCGAGTACAAACATTCATCTCGGTTAAGTCTTTTCCAAATACATGTATTCGTTAAGCTGACCATAGAAATTCAGTCAAACATGAACTCAGCTATCGCTGGTAATTCATTAACAGATTAATCTAAAACTCTGTCCAAAGCTTTAGCGTCTCATTTCCTCATCAGTCCAAAAACACACAGTCGATTTGGTGGTTAAAGCCAAGTCTAGCCAGACTTTAGGCAATGGTATAACCTCCTAACCACAAGCTTGCTTTATCTTGGATCCAGCTGTGCTGCTCCTTCCACGTGTCAGGGCTGTGGAGGAGGAGGATATCCTTGAAGAGTGAAACATGGTAGTCTTGACCTTACCACTCTGATGGCTTTGTTCTTCATCTGGAAGGGAGCGTGTAGCCCAAACTGAGCACTCGCTCCACTGACCCTCTGGCAGTTGATTACTTGGCTGGGCACAGTGTGTGGAGTAAACTCTGGAGCTGATACAAACTTTGGCAGGTGAAAAGCTCTGAAGTGCTTTAGAAGTTGTTTTGCTATATATGGCTGACATATAGATAGATATGATAGATATCTGAGACAGAGATCACTGGTGCTTAGCAGTCCTAGGAAAATTTATGCAGGAATTCAAGGAAGTTACTTCATCTGGAATACATGATAAGGAGGACTTTGCCAAAAAATGCAAAGTGTGGAACAGAGTTTGAAGTAAAACTTCATTTTCTGAAGGAAACTGTTGTGATATCCTGAATGGACACTAGTGGTTTACTTCTCTGTGCCTGGAGAAAAACATGTTTTTGTTCATTCCATGTAAACTCAAGTGCCTGCCTGCACTGGCCCTGGTTTGGAGGGCTTCCTAGTGAACCCTGTAACATCAGTGCCCTAATTAATCTGGATCTGAAATGTAAAGTATCACCAATCATTGTACTGTCAGTTCTAGGATACATGCAAGATCCTGATATCCCCCAGGCTTATCTTGTTATCCATATGCTATTCAGTTTATCCTCTGTAGATTGCAGCTCTTATCAGATGTACTTCTAATACCAACCTTCTGTGCACTCAAGCTTTCACTTACACCTTAAACACTGGGAGACCTGCTCTATTTGAACTTGCCAAAGAAGTGGACTCTTGGAGGATATCCAGGTTTTTATTGATGGGGTATTCAATCCAAGTATTTGTTTTAAAACTCTCCTCAAAAGAAAGCCTGGTGAGAGAGCCAACCTAACATAATAACCCTAATGCACTGCCCTCCTCCATCTCCTTCCTTCTGCAGAGTTCTAAATGTTTAGGAGAAATAGTTGAGTTAATGACACCCATGTTGCCCTGGAAGTATCATTATTTCTGATGTAAGGTTTGGAAAGCAAAAACATAAGAAGCAACCTGCCCAAATCTGTAGCAAGCTGGAAAGTAGAGCTCAATGGCTCCCTAGTCTTATACATAAGCTAAAAAACCCATCTTGCTTAAAGCCAGGGCATTCTAGGTAATTCAGCACTGGTAGATGTCTTGGCCCTCTCTCCTCCTGATTCTGCACTGACTCTGCATGGAGCCTTCCATGTGTAAGTTCAGCTATCATGAGGGTCCCTTTGGCCTCAGGAGTTCACCTGTGACAAGGTCTGTCACCAGACTCCTGTGTCAATAGATTTGCTGCCTTCAGTTGTGGATGAAGTCAGTTTGACTCAGTTGGGGCAGAACCAGAGAGCACCATGAGTCTATGGCTCCCCGTAAAATGTCCCTTCTCTGCCATTCAGTGTCGTTAAGGCTGATGGAAATAAGCCAGCGTTAAATAAGGGGTGGGAAAGTATAGCCCTTAAACTGAGTACAGCTGCGCTTTTGTTGCTTGAGTTATACACAAGGGCAAGCCGTGTTTTGGCATGCTCTTGGCTCCGTAAAAGCCCTGCTGAGGGAGCGACGGAAGTTACTCCCACTATTTTAAAAGACAGGTCACCAGACTCCCAAAGTTACAGCAGCTGAAGCCTCTGGAGAGCCGTCTGTTCCCTGAGCCCTGGGGAGAGCTGAGGAAGAGCGTTTGCTGCGAGGGACACCCTCACCGTGGGAACTGTGGTTTGAACCTGGAAAGATGGTGACAAATCAGTTCAGAATTCTCTCAGTGAGGGTCTCATTCTTCTAATTGTGATAAAAGTAGTCTTCCAAATGGCTGAGACAGGTGAAAGTGGGAACCATGGTGGTGGCTGGTCAAATGCTTGTAATCCCAGTGCTGTGTATTTTTGTGTTGCTTTTCCCATCCATTTTCAGGAAGTTTTTTCTTCTTTTCTTTCTCTGCCCTGTTTTACTTGTAATATCAGTTTTAAAGCTCTTCCTTCCTCTTTTTGAGCTTCTCTTTTAAATCAATGAAAAAGAAATCACTTTCAGATTCACAGAAACAGCGTTTGCTAGCTTGTTTGTTTTCTCAGGCTATTCAGTAGGTTATGGAGATAATTTCTGCTTATTGACTAGTTTACATAGGTAGGATCATGTTGATTCCCCTTTGGAGTCATTATACAGCCCTTCATCAAATCTTGGGGTATTTTAGACTCTTAAATAAGGAGATGATAATTTTACTGAGTAGTATCCCATGTTTGTCATGTATATGGGTGTGCCTACACACGCCCATATTTCCATGAGTATTTTTTGCATATAATCCTTTCAGTACATTTTATGTAAGGTTTTTGAGAAGGACCAGAACCACGGCATTAGGGAGCAAGGATTTCTTATGACAAGTTTAGTGTGTTTTGATGCAGATTTAACAAAAGAATATGGTTGCCATACTCTGAACATGGACAAGGTCACGCTCTGACATGTTGGCCACATGTTGTGTACCAGCCTCTTTACAAATTTAGAAAACAGTTCAGAATTAACCTTTCTAAATAATTCTGTATTTTTATGTTGACTCTCACATTCTACATGCAATGACTCCTGTCCAGATGTCCACAGCACTTCCTGATCTTTCAGCCATTAGACATCTGAACTGTTTCTCCTCTGCAGATCTGTCAGCTGTTAGGTCCATGATAGGATCAGAACTTCTTAAGCCTAGAAAAAAGTGCTAGAATTAATTATTATTTATTTCCATTCTTGCTCTAGAGAATGCATAAACCAAGAAGGAGCCATCTTAAACTTGCCATTTATCTCCATTTCCTGCTCCTGTAGGAAAATCCTTTAGGTAGCCCCATCAATAAACTGCAGTAGTGGTGATGTTTCTTTTTCTAATTAGAGCTCTGCTCCAGAATTTCACTCTTTTCTCTTCCTAATTTCCAACCTAAATTTATTCACAATAATTTTCCATTTTCTAATTGCACCCACAAAGTGTCCTTTATCTCTTCTTCCTTGTTGATGTTTATGCATCTTATGTAACTGTGGAGAAGGATCACATTCACTATCAGCTGTCAACTGTGAAACGAAGCGAGCCAAGCTCCTTTAGTCACGTCCCTCAAGAGACTCTGTGTTCCTCTCATCTTCAAAACAGCCTTTTGGTGCACCTGTTCCCAGCTGAATTAACCTTTCCTGAGCAGATGACCAGAACTGTACACGTTATTCCAGATGAGTTTTCACAGTGCTTATATATATACCTATACAGTATTAAAACTTTTTATCTGCTCTGGAGGCTTCCTGATGCATGTTCTAATCACATGGGCTTTATCCATGGCAACAGTACCATGATAGCTCCTAGTTAACCTTTTGAGACAGGTACACTTCAGTTGGTCTCTAACCAGCTGTTGCATGCTCAAGTTTTAGACAGAATTATAGTCCCTTAAGTACATAACTTAGGGATTAAGGATTAAACTAAAATCATTAAATTAAATTGACAAAATTAACCTGATTTCTGTTCTTCCACTGGTTTATGTTACATTGTCCTTCCTGTGAGATATTTTGATGCTCCTGTTAGGGAGTGAGCCCAGTAGCTCGGTATCGTGCCCAAGGTGTCTGGCTTAGGTTAAACATACTGAGATTGCTTACAGAGGTTTTAGGAAATCATTTCATGGAAAGATTATTGCTACCCTTTGCACTAGGGACTTGAAATTCCTTGTTGTCCTGTTCAGGATGCCAACAAGATAGCACAAGAGGCTACTCCTTCACCTCAGCTCTCATAGCTGGCACTTGAGTGGTGTAATGTGGCAGAGAGAAATAGCAAGAGGATGTACAGGAGGTAACAAGGGTTTGCTGGGTGCAACCCTAAGTCTTGGAAGAATTTACTAAGAAACTGAGATCTCTCCCACGGCTGTCTGGCTTATCTCTAGGCCAGAGCTGGGCAGAGTCTCACGGAGATGGCACAAGACAGACCACGAGACCCTACCAGATTTCATGGTGGCAGTGAAGGATCGTTGTGATTCAGTATTGTGGGGTTTTTATTTGGCAGAGAATTTATTTTTCTAACTCTGCCTTTTTAATCTTAATTTCAGCTAAAACTTAGCTTGAAAAAAATTTTACATCTTAGGGGGAACATCTTTCAAAGTTTGTTAAATTATAGCCCACTAAGACAGGAGTTATTTGCTAAGTGTTTGTGTAGAATTTGCTATAGACTGTGTAGTCTATAGACCTTTTGTTGCAGAACTATGAGTGAAAGTAGATTGGTTTCATGCAGGAAGACAAACTAATTATCTGACCAGATTGTTAAGAGAGTATTAAAAGTGTTCAGTTAGGACTACTTCTGTCATCCTTTCAGCAGTAGTAGCTGTCTAGAGCTTTAAATTTACAGTAGAGAGAGTGATTAGAGCAAGTGGATGGGGTAGATGTTTGGCCTAAAACTACATGACCTTTGGAGCTAAACCTGCTTATTTTTGGTCTCCCTCTGTTCAGGGTAACCTGCCTTTCACACTTGTTTTATTGATGAGGTGTATAGGTCTTGAAAGAAACAGCTCATGTGAAGTTGCTCAGATTCTACTTCAAGGTCTCCTCCAGCTGGCTTGAGGGGCTGATAATGCTTGAAATAATTTCTAAAGTTTTGCTTCCTTTTTCTTTCTGCTACATTTTATAAACTTTTCTTGTTCCCTGTTTCCCTTACTCCCCTCAATTTTTTCTAATTTTCCAATTTTTTCTGTTTCCTCTGGTCTCCTTGAAGGATGTGAATATCACCACTTTTCCAGTGGTGACATTCAAGGGAAATAAAAGGTTAATACAAGATCTGGGCAAATAATGATTCGTTTCCAACAGTGCTACCAGCAGAATTGGCTTTCAGCTGCACTGTGTGCTGAAAACTGATGACTTACAATTGGCTAGAGCTGACAGTGGGGCTGGAGCAGCTGTGGTACAGCAGGACAGCAGAAACTTGCAGAAACAACTGGTTTCGTTAAAGCTGAAAAAGGATGTCGTTTTCCCCCCTTCTTGTGTAAGTAGATGCTCTGAAGGTTTTCCTGTGCTGTTAGAAACCTGCTGAGGAGCAGCAAGATTTCAAGAACAAAGGCTTGTATGTAAACTTCTGTAGTGAAATGTTTAAATAATTTATTTGGTCGTGCTTATGCTCTGGTAAAGCTTGGGGTTTTTTCTTTTCCTTTAGATTTAGTACTTGTGATAAAGTTGCTGGATTAACAGCCCTACTGTAGTCCATTTGTCCAGGGAGGAGGTACTGCCCCTGGCCTGGCATTTCCTTTGGCTCAATCTAGGTCCCCTGGAGAGGATGGTGGTGTCCATTGCGGTGTCTGTCCACCCCACCACCATCCTGTGTTGATCTGACAAGTTAGGCTTTGCTGAAAGCTGTGACAGTTCCGTGTTTCAGACTCTGGACCATTTGAAATCCAACCAAGTACAAATTCATCTCGTGGCAGTGAGGCTCCCCACTGTTGGGGAGGGCATTTGCTGTGCTAAGGGAGCTGTGTCTCTAACTGGTGATTCTGGAGAGAAACCAGCTGCTGCTCTTGCCTGTTATTCCTACCAGCTCCTCTTTCTGCCGTGCTGCTATCAGGACCAATGTAGTTCTTCCAGAGAAATACAACCCTTCTTGTGTGAGAATATGTTTTCCTCTGGGGAAAATGCATTCGGTTTTTGTTGTGGTTTCTTTTTTTTTTTTTCCCAAGTATCACCTAAAGTCTTTTCATCTCTGCTGGTGATGTTGCTGCTGCTTCCCCCCAGGGCTGCAGCGCGCACCCTGAAATGTGTCAGTGTGTTGCCATAAATGCTGAGCACTCCGTTGTTCCCTTAATCCCTGCTGACTCCATCGTTTCTGGGCATTATTGGAAAAGTGCTCACCTCGGTAGCAATTACACATGGTCCACTAGACTTGGTGTTCTCGCCTGCGTCATCACATGGAGTGGTGTTAGAACTGGGTAGATCTTCCTCCGAAGAGGGAGGAAAACAACGGGGAAGGGAGCGTGTAAGTGGCTCTTCTTATCAGCAAAAAAAAAAAAAGAGAGGATTTGTTTTCAAAGACTAAGCTGCTAATGCTGAATGACATAAAGAAAGAGATAAGAGAGCTGCTAAGGCTTTGAGGAGGGTTGTGGGGACAAAGTATGCTCTGCAAGAAGGATACAAAAGACAAAGCAAAGCAAAACCAATATAGTTATGGAAAGGAAAAATTAGCCCCTCCAAGTGGGAGCTTAGCAGAGAAAATCGGCTGCAGTCAGCAAGGTTATGATGTCTGCATCAAGGAAGCCAGGGCCAGTACAGGCTGCTGAGGATCATCCTCCAAGTAACAGACTTAAGATCCATAAGCAACAGAAGAGAAATTGAAAAGGTAAGGGGCTTGAATTTTCCTCACCTTCCTCCAAAATAATTTACTATAGCTGCACTACTTGGAAAAGTTGCAGCATCAGGGTGGGTTGTTCCCATAATAACTTCCCTGGCTTCCATTGATTGGTAACACATAAGCTTCCAAGGCCAAAAGTGTAAAATTCGACTGATGTAATTGTATCCTGAAAAAGAAAGAAGTCTATGAAATAGCACAGAATGGTGTCCAAGACAGTGTCTTTCTCAAGGAAAGGTATCACAGGACTAATGAATGAGTTTGAGTATTTAGCTGGGAAGCCAAAATTACCTTCAGAACACATTAAAAGCAAAATTTTTTTGCAGTTTGATGAAATCAGGTGAACAGCCTTGAACAGAGGTGGCAGAAAATCTGACCTTTCCTTTTCATTAAGTAGCCATGGATTACCCACAGAAAAAAGCTGTGATGAGATACTTTAGTGTCCCTGACAAATCTGAGAACTCCATCAGTGTCAGTCAGGATGTCCTGAGTATTGTCCAGATCTTTGATGTAGTTATTGGTGGGACATGGTGAAAAGAACTGGTGGAAAAAGCAAGGCCAGCTGGCTTCAGGCTTTCTGGAGTTGGTGATGTCTGTTACTAAGCCTTTTTACCTCATTTCTTAACTTTACCTAGTAATAGTGGAAATGCGAATCTGACACAGCACAGCCATACACAGCCTTGTGTGTTTTGGTATTTCCCCCAAATTGAGTTTATTTTAGTGGACCACAATTTTAACATTGGCATGATCTATCCTTACTTCTTGCCATGGATTTTTCTGTACTTGCCATCTGAGCTTCTCGTGTCCTGGACAACACAAAGCAGGGCTGCTTCAAAACATAATAGTTGACTTGTTATTAGTAGCTTGTTTGTTTGTCCTCCGGCCTATTTATAAAAACAGCTCCGGGCAGAGAATTCGGCCAGCAGCCCAACCACTAAACAATTACAGATCTTTTCTCAGAGCAGCATGTTCAGATCTATGCAATAATTCAGCAGCCAACCGTAGTCCCTGCTCGCATGTGTGTGAAAGTAGCCATTTTTGTGTGTGGCCCCGGTTTTGTTCATTTTTAAAAAATAAAAACACAGTGTCAAAAGGTATCCCTGTTAATGCTATAAAAATGCAAAATTTAACTTAGTATCAGGGCCAGTTAAGTAAAATCGAGCCCCAGTAAGATATGCAGGACTCCAAAGGAAGTCAAAGTGGTCAAATAGATATGAATAAAAAACTATACATAGGCTGCAAACTCAGAGAAGGAATTCAAGGGACTGGTACTCACAAAGGACCAGGAGGTTTAAGGAAAAAAGAAAAAGGAAACCCCTGTGTGAGGGAGAAGATTCATCTTATCTTATTTTGAAAGTGCAGTGTCGTAACTGGTTTTACTGGTGCTATGACACTTCACAGATTTCAGTTCACAAGTGTGACACATGGTTGATTGGTTTGGCATGGCTAGTGGTGCAATGCAGATGAAATGCACTTTTTAGTTAGTGGATGTAGAACTACAGGGAGCAAATGGTAGTCCCTTGGTGGCCAAAAGGGGATAGAAGGAGAAGGAGGCCTAAACATTTGGATCTGGCTCTTGGTTTTGTTCAGACAGCTGTAAGAGCGTAGCAGGAGGATTTTGTGAGAACAGCTTGATAAAGGGGTCTGGTCAGTCTTGTGAAAGGTGGGAATGTTTGGATGAGACCTTGGAGGGAAGCCTGTCCAATGGAGGTTTCAGGCTTTGCACAAGGCTGGATCACTCCTCTGTATACAAAGTTCAGAAGTCACGAATCAGGACATCTCTGCTCAGAGAATGTGGGTTTGGTAACCAGATTGGTTGTATTTCAAGGGTTTGAAATGTTCTTTCTGCACTTGAAATGCATGTCTGTGTTTGCTAGAGGTGGCGCAAGGTTTTGGCAGTTTAGTTTGATTTATTATTTAAGCCTTAGGGAAGACCTAGAATTTGGAATTTAACCCCAAATCACTATGGAACTTGTTAGATGTTTAGATATTGGGTTTTTTAAAACTGTTATTTTATTATTATTTTACTTCATTCTTCCTTGGAGGGAAAATAAAGCAAATCTGTCTGGCTGCTGCCATGGAGAGGTGTGGCAGGGACAACCTGTTCCTCACATAACTGAGGCCTGGCTTATAGAAATACACCCCTGAAACATCCAGTCTCTCTATCGATGTATATAGATTGAGGCAAGTTCTGAAGTAGGTTAAAAATCAACTGCTGTGCACAGGGGCAAGAGTTGGAAATGCAGAAGCCCTGTGTCTTCCTGTGTACGCATGTTTCTGGAAAACACAATCTGTTAAAGGCATGACAGAAGCAGAGCTTCTGCATCTCCAGCAGGGACAGCAAATTGGAGGGACACGGAGCATGGATGGGGGACGCTCACGGCAGCGTCTGCTGCCTCTCCCACACAGCAGCCTGGTAATGGGCTTCAGAAAGATTGTATTTTAGGAGGCATCCTCTGTCCCTGTTCACTCCTCGGGTTCATGAAAAAGAGACCGAAGATGTCATTTTTTGGATGTCATGGCTCAAAATTGAAGTCATCCAGTACTGAAGAGTGTATTTAAAGTGTCTTGAACTGGGAGGGGGTTGAAAGGAATCCTGTGGCACTTGTAGAGGCTTTTCTCATATGACTTGTTTACTTTGTCATGTGCAAACTAGTATATAATATTGGACTAAGGAGCAGATTCCGACTTTAACAAAAAAGAGTTAAGTTCTGCAAAATTAGTGACCTTTTTTCTTTTTTTTTCTTTTTTTTTTTTTTTAGCTTCCAGCCCCCCCCTTTTTGCCTTGTCTTCTTTAGAGTTTAAAAATGGGGAGCAGCAGAAATGTAGCTCTTGGTCTCAGTTCCTCCTTTTTGCACAGAGCCCTTGTTGGACACCCCTGATCTCCCTCCCTACTAATTATTATGCCACTCTTCTTCTTACTAAGGGTTAAGATCTGATGGTGTTGAAACCAGTCTCTTGTTTACAATCATTGCAGAATTGTAGTATGGAAATTTCCATCTGCAGCAAGATTTTAAAAAAAAAAAAATCCCTGCTGATTTTGTGAACATTTGGATCCAAATAAAGAAATAGTGGCTGAATCAAGCATATTAATTCCGATTAGCACATACAGTGTGTTCAGCCAAAGAGGTCTAAGCTAATAGCCCCCCATCCTCTGAAATTAGCTTGTTCTGTTCCTACAGCCAGCAGAAGTTTTTCGGTATCAGCACAGGGAACATAATCTCACTTGCAGAGGTACCTAAACTGCTCAACTCTGATAATCTTTGTGTTGAGGTCCTCTAAAGTGCAGTGCTTCCTTCTTTAGGGAGGAAAAAATCATTGACTTTGTAACTCTTGCCAGCAGTGGGTTAACTTTTCTTGTTATTTAGCTCTTTCACCTGTTTGGGCAAGGACAAGTACAAGGATGTTGATACTTTTGGAGAGTAGTGCTCATAGTGCAAGATGCCTGTGATAGATTTAAGTCTATGATTTGATTATTTTTGGAAGGAAAAAAAAAATATCTGTGGAGAAACCAGACAATTCTTAACTTCTCTGAAAGCAACACCAGTGCTGTCTCTATTTCTCCCACTGTGTTCTACACATCTCCAGTATTACAAGGGGTGTAGTTGCACACGGAACTCGTGCTGGATTTTCCATATCAGTTCTGAGCACGCACTAATAAAGCTCCCATCTCCCTGCAGCCACAGCTGCCTCTCCCACTCCTTCCACAGCCCAGTGGGTCAGCAGTCTTGTAATGTTTGTATCGGGTACAGAAGAGTTCACTGTTTACATTTAAAACTTGCATTGAAGACTCTTATATTTTCTGTTAATCCCAGAATTTAAATTATTGTTACTGTGCTAAGTTCCTGACAGAAGCAGATTATAAAAAGCAAACTTCATGACAAAATGCACAGTTGTGGTTTTGGGAGGAGTTTCTTTCCCAAGTTGATGCTTTTCAGTTGTGGACATGTTAAGGTTTGTCACTGGGGCAGTCTGAGAAGGAGCATTTGATATGTTGGTGAAGCTGTACTGCTGGTCCATGTGCTGCTGAAAGGCAGGAATCGAGTGATCCCTCTCTTGTGGGCTGTGCTCAGAGCTCACTTGAGCTCTCTTGGTCCCTGTCTAATGAGCTCAGTGATCTCAGCATCTTCAGGCCGTTTTAAGTGACTGTGTTTTTGCATGAGAGCAAAGCTGAGGGTGTTCCACTTCCTCCTATTTTGCTTTTAGGACAAGTTATAATTAATCTTCTCATGCCTTTGTAAGCCCTAATGCAAAGCACTGCATAAGCAATAATAATCAAGGTTAATAATTCAATGATTTATATTTTCAGAGGCCTCTACAAGCACTACTCAAGTTAACTGTTGCAACACTTCTGCTGTAATCGAGCTTTGGGCTCCTTTTTTTTTTTTTTTTTTAGCTGGAGAAAACTCTTGCTGCAGTGCAGAGCTCTGTTGAAAGACTGAGGGGAAACAAATGGTGGCATTGGGATGGATTCCAGCAATGCCTTTTGCCAGAATAAGGTGGGAAGCCTTGGGTTTACCTGGCAGGGGAGATCTGTGATGATGCATAACCTCTCTGCTCGCTGGGAAGAGCAAACGTCTCCCGACAGCATCCGAGGGGACTGTGCTGTGCGTGTTTTTAACAGTGCCCTGACAGCTGCAGGTGATTTCCTGCTGGATGTGTCTCTGTTGCTGTGTTGTGTGTAGAGGAGTTGGCCTCACGCTCACCAACTGTGCTGGTGCAGGGCACGCTGAACAGTCAAGCAGGATTTGTCCGGGGGAATGAGGAAACACTGTAAAAAAAATCAGGATCAGAATTCATTTTTAACCTGACTGCCTTTGGGCTGCCGGTCTCCACGTGAAACATTATCTGTGGCACAAGGAGCACTTCAGTGATTGCTTTTAGAACAGAAAAACCCATTTCACGGTTTTTTTTGTAGGTTTTTTTTTTTTTTTCCCCAGACAGTTCCATTGCTTTTGTTTGCACCCGCACTCTTCCTAATTTGTAGAGAATGAAAAATCTGCAGTGGAAGAGAGAATATCTTAAAAATGAGGAAAAACCCACACACAACTCTGGAGGAGATCACAAAAAGTTTTCCAAGCTTTATTGTTGCTGAGAGATGCACTTGTAAGATAAATTTGGGTCTGCATGTGTGGCTTTGCCTGGTAAAACACAGGCACTTCATGTTAGAGGCAGAATTCTGGCAGTGGTCAAACCAGTGGGATTTTTGCCAGTGATTTTAATCAGAGCCAGAATTTCACCCTAGATCTATAATCTTGTGTAATCTCTCTTTGAAGTCACATGAATTTTTAACCGATGTCTTATGTAACACCGAAACAATTCACTATCCACCCAATATTGTCTTTTTCTGCATAACTAAAACTGAATGTTAAAAATGTGTTTTCTAAAACCTGAGACGAGACTGCATTAAAAACAGGACATTTTTTCCCCCTTTTCGAAAAATGTTGGGTTTTTGTAGAATCACTTTGATGCTGTGTGTATATTTTTCTTTCAAACCCCTGATCTGACCTCATAGCTAAACATGTTTTAAGCTTGAGGTTTGGGATAAAGATTTATGTAGATCCCTTCCAACCTGAACTGATCTTATGATCCTATTTTGGACCTTGGAGAAATGCCTTTTAGACTTATCTGCTGGTTAAGAAGTTGATAGGCTGCTAAAACACAGTTTGTCTCTTTAAAATCAATATACTTATCAACCATAGTACCATTGAAGAATTTTTGAGTTTTGGTTCATATCGCTGCATATTTGGAGCCCTGTAGCCAGTGGCTGGCTCTACTGAAACCTGAGGAAATTCCATTTCCTGCTTACATGGTCCCAGAATTTCACTCTACCATCAGTGCAGCATCTGGGATTTTTAAGACTGACTGCAGATGTGTTTTGAGCCTGGACTAAAAGAGAGAAGGTGAGATGGAAATACGTTCAATACAGTAGTAAAGTGCTTCCATGTCAGGGAAAGTTAGAGGAGGATCACACAAAATCACTAGGTTGAGGCCAGAACTCCTGTGTTGTTTTGAAAGGTGTAGTTTGTTTCAGATCATTGTAGATTGTGAGTATTTGGAGTTTTTCAAGACAAGACTGGCTAAAGCCCTCTGCAACCCAGTTGAAGTTCACTGTTGACTCTGCTTTCAGCAGGAGCTGGGTCTAGAGACTTGGAAATTCCTTCCCCTTTGTATTGTTTTATGATCTTGAATCATGCACACATCTCCTTGAATAAGCATTAGTAGATCCTTGTCAAACACAGACTATAAATCATCAGGTGATAGTACAGAGATTGTCTTTCCAGTGCGGATTGTTTTCAACTTCTGTACTCAAGCAGGACTGAAAGCTGGATTTTTGCTATGCACTTAAATTCCTCAGCAGACGTTCTACCTGTAATTAATGTATTTGAGGCTTCAGCATCAGTTACAGATCAGCAGATCACCAGTGGAAGGGACACAACAGGCCAAATACTTGGGATTAACAGAGAAATTGCCATTTAACATTCCTTGGCCTGTGCAGAAATCAAACTATGTGGGAAGAACAGCCTTTGGGGGCTTTAGAAATCTGTTGTTGCTTGCATTAAGGTAAAATCCTGGTTCCTCTTGGTGCTAGGCCCTACACAGACATACAGTGAAAGAAAAATTTTGCCCTGAGGAGTTTATATTATGTGTAGTCAAAGCTGAGAAGGGACTTCAACAGGAAAACACCCAGCAGAAGTTACTTATTAAAAGTCAGAAAATATGTCAGTGACAGAGATGACTCTTAATTCAGCTGACCTGATGAGACAGTCTTACAGGACTGAGGAAATGTAATCTACACCTGGCGAGATTTTATGCTCCCCAGCAACAGCATCTTAATTCAGGAGTGAAATTGCTGTTGAGCTGTACAGGTTTATATACATATACTTTAATTTAGAAACAGTTAAGGAAAACTTTTTGACTATATTAATCCATCTGTACTGTCAATTTAATGAGTTACCTTTTTCAACCTTATAGTAATACCTTGGTGGTTTGGGTTTTGTTAAAAATAAGTGGCTGTCAGTTCCTCTCTCTTTGTGGCTTTTTAATTTCTGTGATTTTTATCTTAATACATTTTTTAACCTTTAATTTCCTTTCAGTTCTTTTCTTAAAAACCTCTGCCTTTACAGATCAGTCAGGTTTGAATGAGCTTGCTTGTACCTGACTCAAGATAAATTTGCTCTAGAGCACATCCTTGTAAAGCCATGAGTTTTCTTTGGTGAGGGTTAACTTTCTATTACTTTGAGTTGAATGCTTCAGCCTGGGGATTGTTTCAAGTGGCAGATTAAGAGGTTTACAAAGAAGTTTATGTAAAGTACTTAGGAATGCAGGATTTGCAATAGCAGGTGAAATAATTTGTCAGTTAACTCTGGTAACTTGCCTCCAGCAATTGTCAGTCCCTACTGGTGAAAATCTGTTCTCTTTTTCTCGGCACCCCTTGTACAATTGGGCTGGTTACTTGTGTAATTCACTATAGGATAACTGTGTGGAAAAACACAGCTTGTATTTTAAAAGAATACTTACACTGAAAATTTGATCCATATTTTAAACTGTTGAATTTGGTACAGAAAGTTTCAGGCTGTAAACCTGTTTTTTGTGTGCCCCCCGCCTCCTTCAAAAAAAAAAAAAATGGACAGAAGGCATAACCCAGTTTTCTAATTTGTCTGAATTAACATGTGTTTTTCTATAGAGGTCAATATAGTTCAGAACAAAAGAATGCATTAGGGTTGGTGATGTACCCAAGGACCACTTTAAGACAATAATTGGTAAACGAGAGATGACCAGGACTAGAAATCAGTGTATTGAAATTTGTTCGGTGGAGATAAGGCCCCATTTCTAAATGAGAAGGTGACCACCTGCTCAGCACCACTTTTGGGCATCCATCATTGGTAACCAGAGAGTTAAAATCTGCATCTGATGTTTGGGAATTGGGGGGCCAAAGGAAGCATGTTGTGCTTTCATGACTGCCAGCCCGCTGTCCTCCACCTGCCCACCCTGTCCATGGGCTCTCCTTATTGTCACCCTGAGGAATGTTTTCATCAGGCTGGGACAGAAGGATGGACGTATGTAACAGCATAATCTGTCTAGCTCCCTACTGACACCTGAACAGGAAGGTTTAGGGATTGCCCCTCCCCACCCCCCCACTTTGTTTTTCCAGAGAATTCAGGCTGTAATCAGTCATGTGGCTTTGCTTTTGCATCATAACTATCAGCACCTGAAGGAACATCTTAAATTGCCAAGCACTGCTGTAAATTGGACAGGTTGCTGCATGGCTGGTTGGGCATTGTACTGTGTCTGTGTTACTGCAGCTAAAAACAAAAGGAATAAAGAACTGTGTTGAAATGAAAGCTTTACATTTTTGGCTGCTTTAAATTCTCCTTCTTCGATAGGACACTTTTAAGGGTAGGGTTTACTGCTTTGATACTAATCAGGACAATGTTTCTGTACCTTGAAACTCCAAAACTTGCTTAGTTATTAAATGATATTTCATCTATTTCATATTTCACCCTTGCACTCTCAGCAACTATTTTTTACATGAATATTATCACGGCAAACCCACTAAGGTGGAACAAGGCTTTCATCAGTGTCACCCAGACAGCATTTGCAGAAAAATCCCTAAACAGCAAAGGACAGCGGTGTAACTTGGTGTTACAGTGCAGTGACAACCAGCTCACCTCTCCCAACTCCATTCTTCTCATGGGTTATGGAAGTGGCTGGAGAAGGGTGTGTTGGCTGAGGAACATTAATGAGTCAGGAAACTTTTTGCTCTTGTACCTGTGATTGACTTTACGGGCACTCTTTGTGGTGTGTTCTCACTGTAAGTGAAATAGAAGGTGCTCCTGGGTTTTGCAAGAATGCTGAGATGTAGCTAAAGTGTTTGATGAACAGCTTGTGTGGGATTTTAGCCTGGTTGGAGCATTTTGCAATGTAAACACAGAATAAAAAAGAGATGTGATCAGAAAATCTACTTGACCTGTTTGTGAGTTGAACTTTGTACTTTTTCTGGAGCTCTCTTTCCTCCAAGTGATCCCTGGGTTTTGCTGAAGGGAAGGTGCAGTTTTTGCCAAAATAATGCCGTGTTTCTGGTGCCAAAGAATAGGGGATTGTGCAGACAAGAGGACTCAAAGCAAAATGTTGGCACCTACAGGACCTTGCCCACTGACCGTGGGAGCAGAGGACTGGCTGAACCCCTCTGTCCACCGATCTCAGCTGGAGTTCTGAGTACACAGGGAAAATGGAGTTGATGTGGTCAAAGGAACAAGGATCTATCAGTATCTACATGTTTGCTCATGTGCTCCAGGGCTATTTTCTTTGTTAATTATGTTATTTTTTGAAAACTGTAGACTTTACATAGAGTCCTGTTTGTGGAATGCTATTCTGTGCCGTATCTTGAATGTATAAGCACTGAATGAAAGTCAAGAAAATTATTACAAATTTTGTGCTTCTAAGAACATGTTGAAGACTATAGCATGTTAGAGAGCTGTTGAGGCCACTTAACACCAGGACTATTCAAATACATGTTTTTCTTTCCATTTGTCATATAGGGTGAAGGGAACCAGACCTGTTGTTACAAAAATTATATTTCATTCCTGCTGTGCATCAGCAGATAGCTCATAATTGTCTGCCGTGGGGTAAAACAATTGAAACGGCAATGGATTCAGCCTTTATGAAATCAAAGCCAAGGTCTTAAGCCCCACTGGTGTGACACACCCTCTGGAAGCACTGGCTTCCCATTCTGGGCCTTAGGAGATCACCCAGTCCAGCCCTGTGCACTGGAGGACAGGTGTGGCTGGACGGGACTGAGGTCATGGATGGCTGAGAGGTCACACAGAGCCAGCAGGATCAAGGAAAACAGGAAATGCCTGCTAAAGCAGGACATGGTGCCCCCACAACCGACCCTCTCATCCTGCTCGTGCACACAGCCAGAGGGTGTGGGTTGAAGCTCTGCCTCTGCTGAATCCACATGGGAGGAGGAGATAATGCTACCAACTTTCTCGTCCAAGACCACCTTTTCCATGAAAATAAAGTGCATGGGATGTTACAGAACTGAGATCCAGCCTCCAAAGCTATTAGACCCCCTCTAGCTAAGCTGTTTTTAATAGAAGCTCCCACTAGAAGGGTTTGCCAACTTCCAAAGCAGCAGGTTCTGCAGCATCCCTTGGTTGTCTCTTAAACTTCGTTGTCATACTGACAGGAAATTATCCTTAGTGTCCAACCTAAATCTTATTTCCTGCAAATAAGTTGATTTATTTTTGTTCTTGGCTTAGTGACTATGGAGAGTGTTTGACCACTGGTGTGTTTATTTCTTGTCTTCTCCTTCCTAGTCTTGAAACCCCAGTTCTATCAACACATAGACCATATTTGATAATCCTCCTCTGGTTCTCTGGACTGTTCCATTTTGGGGCAGTGTGTTTTGAAGAAGCTCTGGACAAACAAGATCTAAAAGGGGACTCACAAAAGTCTTATGAAGTGGAAAAATTGGCTGTACTGCTGTCTGACAGCTCTCCTAGTGTGCCTGTTGTGACATTTGTCCTTTTTTTTCAGCAGTTTCGTGACTCATCCACAAGTAGTTATCTCTTTTAGCAGCCTGGATAAGAGCCAGATGTTCCCTCCTTTATATTTAGTTATTTTTTCCCTTCTTTCTCTAGCCCTTTATTGCGTTTCATGTCACGGATGAGGATCATTTCTCAGTTGGCAAGATCATACTGGTTGCTCTTGCTGTCACTAAGAAAGCTCAGAAACCTCATGCAATCTAAATGAAATTATTTCATAATTATTGTGATGTTTCTTCTCTAACCTGTTGTTCTGGTAATAAATAAAGGCACTGGCTACAACCAGACCAACAGTAATACTATGCAGGAGTCTTCCAACCTTAGTGGCAAACCACCACTAGTTACTAGTTCCCCTTTAGAGGGATTTTTGAGAGAGGACCCTCTCACAGTGATTTTAATCTATACCTTATTTCTCAAATTTACTTATGAGAGTGTCCTGTGTGGCAATGTAAGAAGCTTTCCAGAATTCAAGGCATATCATATCCACTGCTCCTTCTTGACTCAGAGACTGCTTCAGATTATATTACATTAGATTTTGATTTATTCATAACCTACCTATGTAAGAAATTTATCTTACTGTCATATGGAACCAATACATTGGTCCCCCAAAAGAATCTTAAATTACAGAATAGGTTTGTGCCTCCTGCTCTGTAATTCCCTCATTTGCATAATCAAAAATACCAGAGAGAAGAAAACTTCAATGCAGTCTTATTTTTTTTAAGATATATTTCTATTACATTTTTGGATGCATTTGTTTACTCCCTGTATGAAAACTGAGAAAAATGAGTTGAAGATTTTCTCTGCAGACCTTGATGGTCACATAGGTGACAGTATGGCTGTTATTTTGAGTGGGCAGAAAGTGCTTCTTGTGCTGGTGAAGAGCAGAGCATTGTTTCCTTTGGTGTCGGGAACATTTGAGAAGCCTCTAGACACTTTTTTGTTTTTACTTTTTCTGTACTTTAAAATGACTGAGCTTGGTATTATTTTTTGTTATTTTGTATTATTATTGCCAATCTGAAACTGTTCAGTCGTGTAACACATCGTACATCTCTAGAAATATTCCCTAATTTGTGTCTAACACCTCAGAGCATCTGTGTGTAAACCATGTCTTCTTGGCTAGCTTTATTTTTTAATTCTTAAGTAATACGGATATGTCATTTGTAGGCTTTCAGTAAGTCCAGGTAAAAAGAACAAGGGTCTTGAGAAGACCCTGTTATCTCTGACCCAGAGGGTCTGGGATGTGCAAAGAAACCTGGAGAGCGACTGGTGAACAGTGGGGAGGAGGGCAGCCTTGTGCTGAGTAGGTAGGCAAAGTGGGGTTTGTGGAACCGAAATGTCACAGTGGAGTCCTTCCCTGGGTTGCTTTGAGCTCTTTTTGGTTAAAAAAACCCCAAGCACAATGCTTGGCTGTTAGTTTGAACACTGTTTGTGCGTGTGAGATATGAACTGCTGAGCTCTCCTGCCTCTGAAAGGGGTGTGCTGCTAATGAAGAAGAAAGATGTCATTTCCCAGAACCTCCTGGTGAGTTTTTGCCATGTTGAACAAAGACATAAGGAGCACGTTTACATCTGCATCCCTCTGGGCAGTTCTTAGCCTTTCTTAGAGTTTTGTTTCAAGTCCTTAATTCTGTAACAGTCCCTAATCCTTACCTTCCCAATTATCCAGGTGTGACCATTTTTACTTACAGAGGCAGCCCTGCTAGTGAGGCTGAACACAGAATATTTGCATTTCTCAGAAAAAAAAAAAAAGATGCCGCAGAAAGGAGAATTCCAGTACAAATAAACTTCCTTGGGAAAGCAGCTTCAGCGTGGGCAGCATAGGAGTTGTTGAAGTGGAACAATGTGGCAAACTCGAGGTTGATTGGATTTAAGGCTGTAATCGCTTTGCCTCGCACATGAGTCTCATATCTGTTGTTAACTTTAATGAGACTTGTGTGCCAAGACTGCAAGGAGAATTGGTCCTTAATTCTTCGCGCTGCCAGGATGTTTCATTAGGAGCTATTCCTGTGTCTTTCTCTTGAAATTTCGTTTGACAGTATGGACACAGGCACAGACCTTGGGATGAGGAATTCTCCTCGGATCTGGTAGCTGTGGTGAGAAAAGGGCTGGGGTGGGTCTGAGACATGTGCTGACTTGTGCCAGGCTAAAGATCAAAAGCTTGTTACCTCCTGCTCACTCCTGCAGTGACTCTGGGTGAATGACTTTCTCTGTTTTTTTTCCTTAGTTTCTAAAAAGGGGAAGAATTTATCCTCATCTCCTTGATAGAGCTATAGGGAGGATGAATTAAGATGTGTTTGTGGAACTCCAGGTGTGAGAAGTTTTATTTGAGTGTTACTGTGAATGCTACTCCTTATTAACCCCATCAGAATTGCTCTGAATGTTGATGTTTCACTTTGGCCTACAAATATTGTATGTGATTCCATAAAAGTGAGTACCAGGTGAGCAGCTTCACCACATTTTGCAGTGGCTTGATGAGTAAATTTATAATACTGATCTTACGAACCCAGAGTAATTGAAGAACAACCCACAAATCAGTCGCACCTGGAAAATCCCAATTTCTGACCACTTGCTGTCTCCATCTCCGTAACGTTTTTAATTTGTTGCTCTTCATTTTCATGCAGATTTGCCCTGCCTGTTTCAAAGACTGCTTCAGCCTGCTGACAGCTCAGGAATGGGAGCAGACCTGGTGCTCCTTGGCAGCAGGTGAATGCCTTGGCCCTTGAAGTGCTGTCCAGATTCACGTTTCCCTGGCAGCCAGCAGTTCAGCCAAGCCTCTTTGCTGCAGAGCTTTTCTGGGGGAAATTCCTAACTTATTTTCAAGCTTCTGAATAGCAGTTTGGCTTCGGAATTTCTCTCTGCTCCCAGCACCCTGAGGGTTTGTCTGCTGGGCTGCCGTGGCTCCAGAGTTTAGACCTTTTTGGCATGAAGGTGGCATTTTTTAGGAACTGCTCAAAATCCTTACAACCCTGTAGGACAAACAAAGAGAACCCAATTACCATTTTAAGGTGTTGTGGTATGAGGGGATGTGGTAGGATGTTTTTCCTGGAATTGTTCTTAGTTGCTGTAATTGATGTGTTTCTTTAGTTTTATGTAATACTTACTTGTGGTCAGAAATATTCACAGATATCAGCAGAGAAATATGACCTCTGGAGGTTGCTGTTGGCTATGTAATGTAGACTCTGGATTGATATTGGTATCAATATATGACATTTGTTAGCAAACAGCACTGAGGGTCATCAGTCATAGGGAGGTCTGCTGTGGGCTGTTTTGGCTCTTTTTACTAGCAAAGCTCAAGAGCCTTGTCATTTGGGATAACATTGAACTGTGTTCTCTAAACTAACCCTTCCCTCTTTCAACTGAGACTACAATTCCTGTGAGTTGAGCTGGTGAGAGCTCTTGGGCAAAAATATTTTGTTTTTCACTAATTACGGTGCTCTGAGATCTCCTAAGTGAAACATATTGAGTTATATACGGACTGCCAATCATGTTTTCCGATACTCATGCTGCATTCCTACTTGGAAAAATAAATTATAGATTGTCACTTCTTTTTGTAGCTCTTACAAGAAATGTCCTCCTTCAGCAGTACAAATCTCAATTGCTCAACCTCTGGCCAGTAATGATGCCGGTAAAGCTTTACGTGGGTATCTGAAGTGTTTGTCTCAGCTTGGCTTGTTTTTCTGGATATGGAGGATAAGATTGGGATTTTGCCTTGTTTTTCTCATATACAACTTCAGTGGGGTGTTGGGCTTAAACAACCATGAAGAGGCAGGGAAATTCTGAGAGCATTTCTGTAGCAGCTACTGGCACCGACATATTGCAGATGACAAATGCGGTCATTTCAGAATGGTTTTGCTCTGCTGGTTTACACCGGAATAAACAGGGGATGGGGATATGTTTTTGTGAGGACCAATTCAACTGGTTGTGTTAGTTTTTCATCAGGATACAGAATGAACCTCTGGGATGACCAGGAGATATCCTGGAATTGCTGTAGCATTCACTGAAGTCCCCAGTAAGACTCTGAAGGTTAATCATGTTCTCCCCTCACATTCCTCCAGAAGGTGTGTGAGCTTGAGGTTTTAGCAGAGGTGGTGATGAGAAAGACTGAGATTTAACAGGATAATCCTAACTTTCAGCCCCTGAAGGACAGAATGCAAAATTCACTTCATAGGCTTGATCTACGCTGAGACTGAGAAAACATGTAACCATGCTGGAATGTGTGCATTTTAGGATGTGTTTGGGATGAATTGCATCCTATATGTGAATCTGTAGTGTGAGCCTAAGAGATGGGAAACAGATATCTAATGAGGATGAAAGTTAAAGACTCTGTTTTATATGTGTGTTTGTTGGCAGAACAAAATCATGAAAGGATGGAAACAAGAGGGAGCAAAAGAAGTGACAATGAGAAATGAAGGCAAATGTGTTATTGCCAAAATCAGCCGGCTGAATGGATTGCAGTGTATCAATAGATTAGCTACATAAAATGAAGTAACCCCTAAAGTTACAAGATATAGTAAGCTGTAGTGCATGATAACCAGAGGAAGCCAGTTTATGTGCCCACTATTGGTTAATGCCATCACTGAGATCAAACTTTGTTTCATATCTTAAAAAAATCCTGTATGATGCTGCTTGGAGACATCTGCTTTTCCACTGGGGAAAAAAATATGTGCTTGCTCATGGGGTGAGAAGACATGTTCCCAAAGTAACAATAAAATCTCTTAAATAACTGAGAAATACTGAAAAACAACAAAAAAATCTGTAATATTTCTTTTAAGAGTCTATAAGAGCTATGGGAGATTTGTAAGACAATTGAAATGGGGGGCAGAGGGGCAAGAAGAGAGAGAGAAGAGAAATCAAATCAAATTTATTCCTGGTTTGTCTCTTTGCTGTTGGCTGTTTCCCTATCTCATCTTATTCCTTCAGTGAAAGCAACAAGTCAAAAAGTTTTGGTCTGAAGAAATAGCATCAGAGTATCGAAATGAGTTCAAATATATTAGATGTTAAGGCAGTTTTGGGATGATGCACTGGCATTATCCTAGGGATAATGTGGATTTTTTTTTCCCTACCAAGGGCGTCTGTACATTCCCACTTAGGAGATCTGGTGTGGAGCTGTGAACTTTTTATTGAATTGTTTTACAGCTACAAAATTGGGCTTAAAAGGCAGAGGTTACTGAGATGGCTTTGATTTAACCCTTCTGCCTGTTTGATAGAAATGCTGATCCCCTGAGTGTGGAGAAGGTAATTTTTGTGCTCGGTGTGTGAGTGTGACGTGTCTGATACGTGAGGCAGCACAGAGGTACTGCTGTTTGGTGTGATGGGCTGCCTGTAGTGCCTCTGGGAAGGTCCACATAGCACATCCCTACTGAAAAACATGCAGGGTCCCCTCAAAGGGGGAAAATTTCAGTTTCCATTCCCTTTCATGCTTGGTCTCATAGGCTCTTGGTTGGTTGTTTTTTTTTTTTCTGAAGTAGATGGGTAAGCGATAAATCATCTGCATCTATTTGGCTTTTTTTAGGCTCGCTGACATTTGATTTCCTTCCTCTTTCTCTTTGAAGGTCTGAACTCGTCTTTTGTAGTTGTTTGTTGAACTGTTGGCCCAAGCTCTGGTACAGTTTTCAAACCTTTGCAGCTCTGTGGTTACAGAACTTATTCTAAGATCTCAGGAACTGCGAACTCAGGCCAGAAAGTAAACAGCTATAACAGCAGTACAAAGAGCAGGGCTTTCTTTATTCTTTTGCTCACACAGATTGGCCAAATATCCGCATCAGGTTTGAGGCCTGACTTGTTTGAGCTTATATTTGAGGCTTGAAACAAAAACTGTTCATGATTAACGTAGTGCAAAACATTTATGTGTTTGCAGTTATTGTCTTCACTAAGCTTTTTGCAGTGCTTTGAGCTTCCACTTTGGTCTTTTCAAGTTAGACAAAGACTATTCAGTGAGTCTGAATTCCTCAAGCAGAGAGAAACAGGAGGCAGAGAGATCAAGCTAGACTGGCCTTGCTCTCAGTGGCAATCTTACCTTGCTATTGGCTTTCTGAAACCATTTGTTTGAGCATATTTGTCTTTAGTGGTTGGGAAAACCAGCTCTGGAGTTGCTTTAGTTGGCAAAGGTACCTATCAGTAGAGAACGTGCTGTGCATTATGTATGTGTGGTGCTGCTTTATGGACCATTACAAATCAAAGAGGATTTGTATGAATTTCATTAGATGCTTCTGGCAATCCCAGTCCAAATTCATGTATAAGGCCTTTATGTAAGCACATGCAAGAAGTGTTGAAAGAATATTGGTAAGATTACAAAGTCAGAGCTTCAAAAGCTAGGAAAGTGTGAGCACAAGTAGCTTGTCCAACTTAAATTCCTTTCTTTTCTACAGATCCAATAGGATGCCCATTTATAAGCCTGTAACATACCACTGGAGCTGTGCTAAGGTCTTCCTTCCCCTGCCAGGCCTTCAGCTTTCCTTGTTGGCTCATGTTCTGACATTGGGCTACCAGCTTCTGTCCTCTCTTTGGAAGGGATATGCTGGCCACAAGAGTAACATATTTTCTACCAGAGTGTTCCCCTGTGGAGTGCAGGCCATGTGTAGATGCTGTGGCAGGTGTCAGTACTGTGCCTTGGCCCATGTTGTTTCTGATGGCAATAAGGACCTCGGTTCAGGCCACTGAATGCCCCCCTGCATATCTGTTTACTGTCCTATGAATTTAAACGCTAGGCCATACGTAGGCACTTGTGGTGAGACACCTGAGCTTAGGTGTTTTAATCTTAGCTGACTCCTGCCCATAATGTCAGCTGACCTAGTCCTGTTGCTTCTTGAGGAGGAACTGATTCTGTTAAATATTTTGGAGGTGGACAGGGAATGACCAGTCTCTTCTGCCCATTCCCAACAAAGCTGTCTCACTCCCATCCTGCACCCTCAGCCACTCAGCTCTGTCTCTGCCTCATGGCTGCTTCTTAATGCCACTTTCCATTCTGTGGATGTCTGAACTCAATTTCAGTCTCCTTGTCCAGCAAGTATTAGATTCTGTCCTCTACCTCTCAATCTCTTGCTCCTTTTGAGACATTTCCAGACACCACAGCTGCCTGCTAGCTAGTCTGTCCACGTTATCTCTCATATTCCCTCTCCTTATCTTTCGAGGATGTCAGTTCTTCAGTCCCACTGCTGCCAGGACTCGTCCAGTGTAAGTGTCAAAGTCTCTGTATAACGTAGCTGAATTTAGGTGCATTTTTGAAAGGAGAACAGAAATGTTTGCCTGATGCAGTCTGTCCTGCCAAATCAAAAGTCTTAGACCAAAACTAAAGAGGAGATAGAAATTTCCCTCTAAATTTCCCCAGAAAATAGTTTCTTATACTGAAATGACATGTTTTCTGCAACATTTTTTAGGAGCAGCTTAAATATTTTGGCTGAAGTTCCTGTTTGGGGCTGAAGTTCCTGTTTGGGGCAGACACGGCTTTGGAAAATTTCTGCTCTTTCTCATTACAGTTTGGCAAGGCTTAAAGGCAACTTAAACCAGGTTGTTAAAATAGCAATTGCAAAATACTAGATTCAGATGCAATCCCTGTTTTGAGCATGTGGCGGTAGCTGAAGCCATACATCAAGTTTATGACTTTACAACCAGTTTTGCAAAGCATTAGGGGCGCTGACTTGCTGCACAGCTTTCTGTGTAGCTGGCATAGAAACTGCCTCTTAGTGATCCTCTTAAATTGAAGAAATTTAGCAGTGGGGTAAGACTGCTATGGACTGCTATGTATTGTCCTGTTGCCTCATTTCCTCGATGAAAGAAAAAAAAAAGAAAAGACATGAAATTGGCCAGGGAGCTCAGCTTAAGCTGCTGGATGTTTGCGGTTACATCTGGAGGAACAAGCTGATCTGGTGGTTGCTTAGAACAACAAAATTGTCTTAAAAAGCTCTGTGTGCAGCGGCAATGGTTGCCATGAACATGTTGTTGCGGGTGTGTGTATGTTTGGGAGAGATGGAAACTCGAAGATACATCCCTGAAGTGCTGTGTTTGCTTTTTGTTCCGTGTGAGTGGCTCCAGTTCTTTCTAAGAGGTGCTCATCTCTCAGCACTGGTACTGGCCATCTCCAGACGTTCCAATGATGACACCCTTTACACAGGGACACACAACAGTCCACAGCTTCCAATAGCAGGGCTTAGACTGTATTAAAACCACAAGCCACCCCCATAACGTGCTACAGGAAAGGGGCTGGAGTAATTAAGAGTGCTACCAGCTTTTTATTTTGAAATTTACTTTCCCAGCGGGAAGAATTTGTTAGATAATTTTTCGAGGTGGCCCTGGAAACGGGGACCACACATAAAAAGACAAAAACCAACCAAACAAAGCACTTTCACGCTGGGGCAGGAAGGAAGGAAGAAGAGGAAATCCTTTCTGTCCCCAACACCTTCATTTGTTTTAATCATGAGCGTGTGAATCACCCCTTCTCCCAATAATCAGTCCATGCAGGAATTTATGTTTGTCCTTTCGGTACATGAACCTCAAACTCTAGCACCAAGTTATATAAGCCTCTTTATTTTTGTGAAACTGAAGTGAGAAATCAACTCAGAAAGGTTAGCCATGTCATAAACTAGTGGATGTTGCTGGTTTCTGTTTTCTCTGGATGGCTCTGAATCACTTGTCTGGGCAAGCTGTGGCTTGGAAGACCACAACTAAAATTATCACAGACAGATTAAGTAAAGCCTAGGACATTTTGGGGGATACTGGCTGGACTGGCTTTCAGTTGGGATGTAATCTAGTGTCTGACATGATACCAGAGTCCTTGTTGACTGGAGTAGATGTTGGACTTGGCCCTGGGGAAGGAGATTCCACCTTGGAAATGCACTGCTAGTGTCTCTGTGGGGGTAGGAAATAATGACAGACCTCAGTGTTCCTGCAGACAGCCATATAGCACTGTACTGCACTCCTGTCAATGTTAGGAGTTGTCCTGGATCACTCTTTGGACAGGATGCCTGTTAGGAATAAGTTTGTACAGAAGAAAGGGGAATGGTTATTATTCTTGCCTAAAAATAAGCACAGTATTGAGCTTCATCTTACATTTAAATATAGTTCCAGTCAGTGGCCGCTTCCTTCCGTGACCTTGAAATCTAGCATTTGAAATGGTGTTCTCCAGGCAGTTATAGGGGTTTAATTATCTTCTTCCATATCCTTTCTGCTTCCCTTCCTCCTGCCCTAGAGAAAACAAACCAAAATAGCTCCATATCTACTGATGCTTCAGATGTCGTCAGTGAATTACGCAGAAGTCTGACTTAAAAGCGTGGCCTCCAAAAGTAATGAAAGACTATGTTGCAAAGTTCGAGTTGGAGATGTTTCTCTTATTCCTTTCTCAGAAATAATGTCTGCTGATAAATTCAGTGGAAATCTGTACTGATGCTCCTAAGAGAGGTAGTCAGGCTCTTAACACCAAGGAATGAATTCTGGAGGGAAAACCCTGCGTAAAAAAGCTTTGGCTGAGGTGGAAGCCAGTTTATTACACATGCCTGTGTGCTGTCAGAGTTTCAGCAGGAGGTCCCCGAGGACCTCCTGCAACTTGTTAAACGGGCATGTTTCAGGAACATTAGAGTGGAAAGCTGGGGGACTGGTAAATCTGCTTTCAAAAGCTGCTTTGCAATTGAGAGAGGCAGCGGTCCTGGAGAAACAAATACCTTGAGCTGTACGTGGATGGAAATGTTTATCCTCTTTCAGGACATTGTAACTGGCATGTTATGCCACACTCGTAATGTTTTCATTTCAAGTGCTAGGAGGGGGTAACCCAGGAGTATTTTGGAGCTGCGATTCCTCCTTTTTATTTCTTCCAAAATAGCCATTTTGGACTTGTGCATTCTTAAAAAATTGCTGCCAGTAATACGTACAAATAGTAATTAGCATATCCTAAAGTAAATAAAATTCTCTTTTCAGAATCTATTAGTGGACTGTAGGAGAAGATTGTCTTTGGCAGGAGCACTGCAGAGGTATCCAACAACAAGGACAAGGCTGAAAGACTTTCTGGAGTTGTTTGCATAGCCCTCAACCACTGGTGTTTGTTGATCAAGATCTAAAGCTGCTGTTTTTCATATTACTGCTGGTGTTGTGGCCAATTGTTCCCTCACATTTCTTGATCGTTCCTTATTTAATGCCATATAATTATCTTTATATCACCATCGCACTAAACGATACTACGATACTTGTTACTGTAAGATGTTCTGAATAGAGTATAGTCTAAAGAAACAACTGAGAACAGCCAGCAAGGGAGAAATGAGAGAGATGAGGAAAAAGATCCTACATACAGAAAAGTTATGAGAACAGCCATTAGATATTTTTCCTTCTCATGATAAATACAAATAAAGAAGAATTGTTTCTGGTTCTAAACTGATACTCCTGCATTTTGCAAAAGTGGCTGCACACCCTGGTGTGGAAAAGTGATTCTTGCTGGTAAATCAGTGGAGGTGTTATTAGATCTTGTATTAGGTCTATCAGGTCTCATTAAACCCACCTGAGTGAAGCACAGTTTTGCCTAGGGCCATGAGGGGACTGGGACCCACATCCACCACCAGGTGAGTGCTCCCATTGGAGAACACGTATAGACTCATAAATGCTAGAAAAAGAAGGCAAAGTAGTTTTATCAAACACATAAGAACGTGCTTTGAATTTACTGAATGTTGCCAAGAAACGCGGTTTCAGTCTCCAGCCTTCAGAACAGATGATCCTGCAGTTTATGGGCCAGGTTCCTGCTCTGGAGCTGCTCTGGTGCTGACAGCTGGAGGGAAGTTGGTTGGGCACTCACAGGGGGATTTCTGTAACCTCAACAAGCATTTAGACATATGTTATCAGCACTGTAACACAGTGATTAAAAGAGACAATATAAAGTGGTATTTTAAAGGTATGGAAGTGGTCTTTCCAGGAGGTTTTCAAGACGTGGTTGGACGGGGTGCTGGATAGTCTCATCTAGGCCGCCCTTCCCAGGAAAGATTGGACTGGATCATCTTTGGAGGTTCTTTTCCAGCTTGTGCTGTTCTATGGCTTGGGGAAAGTTGGATCAAATTGGTTAATCTTTTAAATTGTTATGACATAATTAGTAGCAGTCTGCAGTATTTTTGCAGCACAATTCAGAGAATCCCCCCAAAACAGGTTTTGGGGCTTGTGGTGCCGCCCCTGTTTGAGACTGGGGCCTTTGGGGCAGGTTTGGAAGCCCAGGTGCCTGTGGAAGAGGATTTCAGTGTGAGGAATTAAACAAGTGATGCTTTGTGCGTAGGTTGTAGCTGTCGCTGCTATTTTGTTTGTGGATTTAGGTCAGTATCATGTCAAACGTACAAAGTTTTTGAAAAAATAATTGATTTTTCTTCCAGTTTTACGAACTGCTGAAAGTATGTTTAAAAAAAATAAATTTAACTCCTCTTAAACAAACCTAGCCAAGATTTGATTGAGAGGAGAGACCCATCAGCCTTTGGGGCTTGCCACTGGGAATAGGATATGGATAAATATCCAGCCTCAACCACAAAGCCATCTTTCATCACTTGAAATATTGGTGTGACAGGGAGTATGGGCCATGAGAGGTGGAAAAGACTTAAAAATATTCACCTGCAACAGTAGTTTTCATGTATGTATCTGTATTTATATATGTGTCTGTGTGTATATTTTCAGATAAGCATACATGTATTTACACACATTATTACTCCTATTAACCAGGATCAGAGTAGGAGTAGGAGTAAAATTAATCCAGTGACACTTCACACCCTTTTCTTTTTAGGATGTAAAGGTTACAGCCTTTAAAAGATTTCCCCTTTTAAAATATTTCATGAACCTTTTAAGTGGAGAAACCCCTTTTATATACATGCCTTAGTGATTGTTTTGTGTGCAATGCCGTCTCACCTTCTAAAAAACCCAACACAAACAAACAAAAAATCAAACCAAAACCAGAATACTAAAGAAACAGACATAAGTGTTTCTTCTGACATGATCGTTTGTACTTGTATTTGATTTTTTAAGTTTTGTTTGTTGTTTATTTGTTGCATTCTTTAAAATCAAATTGCATTCACTTTTCTTTAGGGAAACTTTGTTCTAGAATGTACTTAAAGTGCTGTTGCTTGTGGTCAGAGACTTTGAGAGCACACTTTTCTTTCCCGTGTGGGTAGATTATTTTAAATTATTATTGACATGGCAAAATTAGGAAGTAAAACTGCATGCGCTTTTACCTGGGGTTTTTTTTGTTGTTTTATTTTTTGTAAATAAGTCCCTGTGGTGGTAATCAAACATTTAATCTTAAAATAACTGCCCTCTCACTGGGTGCATCCTTATATCCAGAATTGCTATTTGCAAGCCTCTGCCTGTTAAATAAACACTGAACTTTTATCACAGGTTGAGTCTATTCCAGAGCTCATTACCACAGGGCGTCCACTGTGCTGGTGGATGCCACAATACAACACTGGGGCTTTGCCTCCAAGTATCCTGAATCCTTTTGGGGAGGGAACAGGGCTCTGATAAGAGGATCCCTGAGCAGGGGACACGGTGCCTCGCCCACCAGCCCTGCTCCACGTGTGTGCTCTGAGCTCAGCCCGTGCTGGACAACCTTCCCCAAGAGCTGGGCAGCCACGGGTGCTGTGGCAGCAGATGGAACAGCCTGGCTCTCAGGGAAATGGTCCATCTGTGTTTCAGACATCCCTGTGATCATCTGTAGTTACAGTCTAAAAGTCTGACTGCTCTTTCCGATAGGACCCCGCACAATACTGTGGATGTGGCTATTCCCAGAGTGTTCATATGAGTCTGCAAGTGCAGATGTGGCTTCTACCTGTTCAGCCCCTGACCACTGCATGGCTCTAAATGAAACTGAGTGGATAAACTCATTTGCTTTTTTTTTTTCATTAAGCTGGCAAATTCTTTATGGTGAATTTGTAACTCTTTGTCAGGTTTCTGCATTGTAATACATGTATTTAAAAGTATTTCTTTTCTGGCAGTGCTGACCTACTTTAAATGCTACAGCCTGCTGTTACCTCCATGTATTTTTTTTTTTCAGCAGCCAGTTGATACCAGCAGAGATCTTTGTACTTCAGCTTCGAAACTTTGATGACATTTAAAGTGTTCATTCCTATATGCAGGCAGCCACTTCATCCTTTTCTGGCTGGGCTCTTGCTCCAATTCAGAGTTAATGGTTACTATTTATTGCATACCTACAAAAGGTAAAACCTACATAGAGCAAAGTTGCTACGTGCACACAGTGCCTCAGAAAACCCAGAATCCCCAAGACGGAGAACATCCCGTCCCTGGCCAGCCTGTGCAGAGATGGGAGGATGTGGGTAATTTACCTGGGCCCTGCAGGCACGGGGACAACTCAGATGAAACAACTCCTAGGCTGAGGAACCTGAGTCATGAGGTTCAAAGAAAACAAAACATGCTGTGAGCGTGCAAGAGCATCTTAATTCCTGGATAGTCGTGCTGTGATGTTATTGTAGCGGGATGTTTTCTTTTGGGTAAATAATTAGTGCTCTCCAGAGAGCTGGAGATGTGCTGTAGCATTATATGCACTCAACCACAAACTCCAAGCCACTCTTAAAATATTATAAACAGTTCAGGTGTGGCTGGGCTTTTTTTGTGGAGCTGATTACCATCACCTTTTTCTCCTTGCTGCTTTATTTTTCTAGCCCTTTCCCCTGGCTTTTTTGGCACTGACTCTGCCACCCCCATTTATTCCCCAGCCCCCAGGAGCAGTGCATGTTGCCAAGGGAGGGAGCACAAAGCAGCCCAAAGGCAGAGAGTTCAAGGAGGCAGCAGCAGAGCTGAGGCATCTCCATTCATCCATGTTGTCATTGCCGTGTCCTTGTGGAAGTGCTGGTCCTTAGAGGTCCCACTCAGGGACCAGTGAAGCTGGAAAGTCACGTTGCAGAGTTCACATTTTGATAGATCCCAATAAAGAGTCTTGGATTTGCATGCATATATACAAGGATTTTATGCTGAAGCCCATGGTGGAGTTCTTACCCGTAACCCACCAGATCCTACTTCCCTGTGGTTTTCTCCCATTTCTAGATGCTGTAGTGACATCCTTCTATTGTCTTGTGGGACTATTTCTGGCCCCCAAAAGGTGTTTCTCATCCAAGCCCTTAAGGGTATGCTGGAAGTGTCTTTCTTGTGTCTTTCAGGATTTTAAAAACTGAGTTTGGTAGAGAAGGAAAGTCATAGGGGCTCTGAGCTGGCCCACAGGGTATAATTCAGGTCATCCTGACTCACCAATCGCTGCCCTTGAGTTTTTCACAGTTCTGATTCAAAATCTCCCAAAGCATCACTGACACCAGGACAGTTGTACTGTGATGTCTCAGCCCCTCTGAATACCTCGGGCGAGGCTGAGTGGGGGACGAGTGAGTCATCCTTGAGTCTCTGACATTAATTTTCCTCCCTAGTTTATTCATCCTCAGAGACCAGGACACCCCTGAGGGGCTTCAGCCGCACCACAGAGGATTACAGCCTGGACAGTCAGTCCCTCCCTCCATAACTTATGGAATGTGGTGTCCTAGCCCAACCCTTATAATGCTCCCCATCGCTCAGAGACCTCCACTGACCCCAGACACGGCACAGCTCTGCATTGGCACCTCTACAGCAGTGTCTCCAGCCTCCTCCTCCCCACTGGGGTACAGGAAGGAGGCTCCATCCCTCCATCTGCAGCTCTGCACAGGGGCACCAGGTGGGAATGGTGGTGGGGTCCATGTGGGGCAGGGCACAAGGCTGCTCTGCAGTCTCCAGCACTGCCATTGTATGAGCACCTCATCATTTCCAGATCATCTGCATTTGGGTATATATGTAACTACAAAGGGGAAAAACCCCTCTGCTTGAGTCCTGCTGAAGAACTAGATGAGAATGCAGCTACCCTGGTTTTGGTACCCGGGCTGGCTGAGGCATCGCTGGTGCAGCGTGATCCATCTTCATTGCAGAGGCTGGCAGGGTGCTCCCTCCCCCGGGAGAGATGGGTGCTTGCTCACTGGGGTTTGACGTTTCCCACATGGATGCTCTCCTTCTGGCTTGTCAGCAGTGAGTCAGGAATCCCAGCTCCTTGGTTCATTGCTTGGTAGATCACGCTGAAAAATTGAAAAGAAAAAACTGTGGCTTCTTGAGATTAAAAAAGGGAATAAACTGTGGATTTTGTTTGTCATGGGATATTTTTCTCTGCTCCTCTATCATTCCATTTTGTACTATCTCCATGACCCTACATTCCAGTTTTGCCTGGAGGGGTGGATTCCAGTTTTGATTTGGAGGGGTGGATTCCACAGTTCATCCCTACCTCTTGTTCTTGGACCTTAATGCTTTCTTTTTTTTTTTTTTTCCTTCTGCTCCCTTTTCCAACTCTTGCAGATCGCAGCTGACCTTTGCCAAACATCAGCTCTTGAGAGACTCCTTTGGGTGTCCTACTAAGGGTGGTGTACCTTATGGTGCAGTTCAGGATTTTTTTCTCCCTGTTTCATCTTTCTCTTGAGCTCTGCTGGTCTCCCAGCTGCTGCTGTGGCTTTTCCTGCCCTCTAGGGAGTTGTTTCTCTCATCGAAGCAGTCCCCCAAGTGCCTTGGCTTCTTGGCTGGAGGCTGCTGTGGTGCACATCTGTATTGGTTGCTGCTCCTTGTGCTCAGTGGGAGTGGAGATAGGGCAACCGGGAATATGATGATGGCATTGGTTGTAAAAATAGGAAAAATCCCTCTTAATTACACCCTGAACAAAAGCCCTGCCCTGCCATGCAGGGCTCTGTGCTTCAGTAATTGCTATATGCCGCCGTGTTCCTCAGGGGTATCTCCACAGACAGAAGCTCCACTGATTTCAAGGGACTGCTTGCCTGGTAAGAAGAAGGAAACTGTAGTGGAAGCAGGCCCTATGAACTCATCTAATTTATGTAACACTCACAAAACCACCAGGTCTTTGTGGAAAATTATGGAATATAAATAATACCAACCAATAGCCAGGCATTTTCAGTCTCCTCCAGGAAATTGTTGCTGTCCTGCCAGTTAGAAATTTATGATACTGAAGGCCTGTCCTTGGACCAAAAAGATGAAATCGAGTTGGTGTTTTGGAACAGCTCAAGGAAATTGTGCAAGAGTTATGCGCAACCAAATCCGAAGGTCTGGATCTGAATTTTTGAAAACCAGAATCATTAAATTCTTCAAATGGAAAAGTAAGATAAAACTGGTACAACAATGACTGCTTCAGCTGAGCAACTAATTCTGTAGCTTTATGCTGGTGAAAGTGTGATAGTCGTGAATCTGCTTTCCTCAGAGTTTGGACTTTGGACCATGAGTAATTCACTGTCAAAGGCACAAGCAGGTTTTGGTGATTTTTTTTTTTCCCCCCCTCCAGCATTACTGCCTGGTGAAGTGTGAGAATCATGCAGTCCGTCCAAACATGTGAATGATTGAGAAGTGCTCTAAAAAGAAATTTTTTTTAAAGACATTTATTTGTGAAATGAATAATGAGTGCTGAGCTTGAAATGCAAGGACTTAAGAATCAGGAAAAAAATCCGAAAACAGAAGAAAAATCTATTGTCATGGAAAACTGATTATATAAAGCATTTTCTGGAAGCTTCTGAATAGTCCTTAATATATAAAGAAGCAAGGAAATGGCTGGAATTTTGGATCCCTATTCATACAGGCTCCTAGAACTTGTCGATAAGGTAGGGTTGAAAACACTATTAAATAACTTTATTTGGGTGGTTTCCCACGTTGCACCATCTTGTGCAAGATGATGTACACTAACCCACTGCTGCTCCTAGTCACTGAGCCTCAGCATCTCCGACAGAGCACATGCACTTGAAATCCCAATTTGGAACAACGTATTTATTCAGAAATCATTTGGTTTTTCTCAGATCTTTACTAATTGCCTATGCAGCCACATATGAGCCCAGGTATTCAATCTGGCAATATTTAATAAAGAATATATAAATATTTACATAAATGTCATTTGGACACCTCAGGCTTGTAGATTCAAGAACAACCTGGGCTTCTTTAGCAGGAGACATCAACATAAATGTGAGTAGTCATTAAATAATGGTAAGAAATGATAGCAATAAAACCTCCCTGCCTATTTTTCATCCCAGAAAGGTGAAAGAAAATGGCATATTATTCAATGTTTTTCATGGCTGTCAGAAACTGGACAGAATCCAAAAATTAGTTCAGCAAATATTTATGAAATGGTATCTAAACCATTAACTGTTCTGCTTATCTGAGATGTAGTTGTGCAACTGTTTCATACTCCTTATCCAAAGGTGGGGGAGGAAAAGGCATGTTTTTGAGGTAGAATTTGTGCCAAATCAGACTTTGAGACCAGAAACAGTTTTGAAGATTAATTTTTTATAAAACCCACCTTAATAGGTGTGGGTGATTCTTGGAATTGGCTACATTGAACTGAGCCCTGTGAGTAATTTGAAAGCGACAATTTATGGATATGGGACATTTTCCTGGCTGTTAATGCCCCTTTTTATTTGATCTGATCTCTAATCAGAATAATCCTTAGAATTTAACTATACAGAGAAGCAATTGACCTGAACGGTGCTCTGCAATCTGGTTTGGAGGAGAATCTTTTTTTGTTTCAATACAAATCCAGTCTTCCCTTTTGCCCTCTCTAGGTCAGCCACGAATGCCTTCCTTTCTGCTACAGCTCAACCAGGGGAGACACAAATGTATTTTGCTTGCTCCAGCTGGTTGATTGGTTTCCCTGGTAGCCCTGAAACAGAGTGTAAGAGGAAGCTTGTTCATTTTCCTAAACTATTTGTATATTCCGCATGAATAAAATATTCATTTAGCTGTGAACAAAAACCTTGTAAACACTAAATATTTTTTTTCATTTCTGAGTTAAAAAGGGCTGCCACTGAGTTTGTCTTAAAATGGTTCAAGTAAGAGCTGCCATCTGTAAATGAACAGAATGTACCATTTTCAGCTTTCTTACTCCCAAGGGACTTGTCGTATCAGAGGCACTTAGTGCTCCGAGGGAAGGGAGAGCAGCAGCCGTTTCCTGGGATGTGCTGCTTGTCTGGCACACCAGGGGTGTCAGCTGGACCTCATCTCTCTTTCTGCTGAAGAAAATGCACTGCCCAGCTCCAGTGATATTTATTATTTGATGTAGACAGAATTAATGGCAGTGTTGGCTGCACTCAGTTTCAAAAGGGTGCAGCATCCTGCAGTGAACGGGATAAAGAGGCAGAGAGTGATGTGTAAGCCAAGTCCACTTCACTGATTTAGTGATTTAGTGATTGGGATCCATTAACTAAAGCAAACCCTCCATCCTGAAGAGTATTTCAATAGATCATCACAAATGGTATTCTGAGATGACCAAGATTGGCAATGCTCCATGGCTCAGGATCTGGCCACCTGTTTCTCCAGAGAGGTGTCAGTTTGTTACAGGAGTATTTTGATGCCTTATGTTAAAGTTTTGGAAGGTGCAGAGATGATCTTTCTGCCTTTTGCTGCCTTTTGCTTTGTTCTATCAGAGGTGTCCTCATCTGTGACAGCCTTAGATAGCATCTTGGCCAGGGATGTGTCCCCATGGTCTGGGGAGTGATTTCTTTGCCAATAAAGGACACCGTGAGGTTGGTTGGGGTAGTAATCAAAGCTGAATATGGTTATAAAGATGGATTTGTCTTCTTGATGAAGTAGAAAACCCAGATCCCCTCCATCCCTCTGTTCCTACTGGGACAGTTTGCATTGCTCTGCCAGCACTTGCTCACTTGCTCTTTCAAAATGTCTATTATCTTTTTTTTGATGGTGAGACTTTCGTTGGCTATACTTTGTGCTCAAACACTGTTACCTTCCCAGTGAGGTCTTGATAATAAATTAAAAAGTCAGTCAAGTCATCGCCCTGTTCATGCTGCAGAAGGGAAAACTTGAGCCCAGAGAAATAACGTGACTTTTGTACAGCTACAAAGTGGAGTTGTTGGTTAAGTGGGGAACAGGGCTGTAATGGTGCAGCAGAGACTCCAGCTCTTGAAAATGCATCTCTGCTCTGTGCTGCCTTCCCCCATGTATTCGATACTGATGCAGACGCAGCCTCAGTTATCTGAAACTTCTGCTGTTGAAAACAGGACCTCTTTTCCCCTTCAGATCACATCCAAACCGTCTGCGGTTACTTGACCCCTCCGAAATCCCCTGAGCACCCTCGACATCTCACTAATGCGCCCAGAACGGCGCTTAATTACCTGTCGGTGCCGCTGCCCCCGCCAGAGTTGATGTGGCAGGTTGCTGCAGTCGGGTAATCGAATCCTGCGATGCCTGAAGCCTTTTTGGCACGGAGCCTGCAGCCAGGGAGAAACCCGCCGCCTGCCTTCTCCCGCCTTTACCTACGGCTCCTGCCATCCCCTCGCAGTGCCGCGATGGGAGGCAGGAACACACCCAGCCCTGGTCCCCATCTGTTGCAGCACCGGCTCCAGTAGCAGAGCCCGAGATGTTTAAATGCGCCTGCCTTTAGGGAAAAGCTTTGAATGCAGTTCTTCGATGGACGTTTCCAGCCAGACTGCAGGATTTTTCAGAGCTGTAAGTCAGAACGGGGCTCGATTGTCTCTGGGTTTCTCTGGATCTGATTATTTTTATTACTATCTTTTTAAATGTGTTTATCGTAGCAGGGGGAAATAGGTTTTGCGTTCATTTAGGTGGATGCCCCGGTGCACTGCAGGACTCTGCCGAGAGGCAGGAATTCTTCAGGCTGTGGAAGAAATGCGTGGTCCTTGGATATTTTGGGTTTTTTCATCATGTTTTGTCTCTTTGTAGGCATGGCTGGCACAGGGCTGTTATCCTGTTTTTAGAGCATTTAATTACAATAGATACTCCAAGGCTGAACAAAATGTTCTTTTATCTACTTAAAGAATGCAGCTTGGGTTTGGGGTTGGTTTTTTTCCCTTGCATAACTTTTCCTTAATGTTTTGGAAAGAGAAATTATCATTTTGGGGGGGATGTTCATTTAATTTCAGCCTAAAACCATCTGGTCTCTGCATCCTGCAATGCCTCGTTTCTCCTGCTGCTCATCTCAGAGCAGCCTGAACTGCTGAGCAACTAATTGCTGTGGCTAGTCACTGCAACCCCCAAATCACAGGGTTTGCTTATTGATTTTAATTTGATATTTGATGAGGTTTGCCAGGATAAAGAGGTGTATTACAGGCTTTGTGTGTCCCTCTTGCGTTTTTCCCTTTTCACTACCAGAATTAATGCTGAGCACATGCAATTTGCACTGCAATTAATGGATCTGTGAGATAATGAATGTCCAAAAAGGATGAAGCTGGTTCTTTAACTGGGGATCGGAGCCTGAAGGGTTTAAAGATGCTCCGTTTGGGGGGTGATGGGAGGGGTTTGGTGAATAGCAACTGAAATTCAACCTGGTATAAGATGCAGGGTATTTTGCCAGCATCCTGTGTGTTTTGCTTGTCGGTCGCTGTGTTATAGGTGCGGTTACAGGCTGCAGGAGGGATGAGGGTTCTGCCTTTGGGGAAGAGGTTTCACCCTCGGCTCCATCCCTCACATGGGCTGAAGAGTCGTGAGTTCGGGAGAGGCTGGAAGGCAGAGGCAGCGCTGACTTTGAGCAGCCCTGGGAGGTGTGAGAAAACTGAAGTTGCTGCAGTTGGGAGTCTGGGAGGCAGGATTGTCTGTTGGAAGAGGGAATGACGGGCAGGAGGATGAAACAGATCCTGCTGATGTGGGTTCAACCCTCATTTCAAAGCGGGGCAGTGGGAAACCCAGCAAAAGACTCTGTTGCATTTCAGTTTAATCCATTTTTATTACTGGGAGTGGAATACAAATGTATTTGTGTTTTGAAAATGCCCTAGTTTGAAATAAACAAAAACCCCCTCCATCCCCCCCAAAAATCCACCCCATCAATCTGTACAACGATGTTTGACACTCATCAAGAAGAAATTAGGAGAATTAAAAGCAAAATTGTCGCAAATCTTTAAAGGCAAAACACAGAACTGATGGAAATCACCTGTAACCAGTTTGCTTCAGGCAGCAAAGAGCCACTGGTTTTCCATCAGGTGAAAATCTTCCTGTCATTTCAGCTTGTGTGGCCACCCAGGTAGGTCCAGTGACAAGCTGATTTTAAGACAAGGAATGTTTAATCATCTCAAATTTAAAATAAATGGCAGTTAAAAACGGAAAGAGCTTGTTACCATGTTTGTATGCACGTTATACAATTATTTGTGTTTGCCATATGCATTTTCCTATATGACAGCATGTTTTATATATGAGTAAAAAAACTGATGCCCTGTAAGTTGAACTGTAGCACATCTACATCTAGGAGGACATAGTCACCAGTGAAGTCTGTTTCTCTTTCTCACTGTAGGTGCCAGTGCCTTTGCTCTTAGAACTGATATATATTTTGATAAAGTTGTCCTTTTGCTCTGATGTAAGAGACACTTTTCTAATAGGTATTTAATGACTTCTAGTTCCTGATTGCAGTTCTAAGTCCAATTTCCATTCCTAACAGTGCTCAAAAGAAATGTTAATAAAACTTGGATTTAAATGCATGCTAATAGTTGTACATCTGTTCAATACATATAGATAGAAATCAAAGTTCTTGATGAGAAAAAAAAACTGGTATTTTTCTAGGCCTGTATTACTTCATGAACTTAATTTTTGGTAGTAAGGAAAAAATAAAAAAATGTTCCTCTCAATCAAAATTTCCTACTTGTGGATTTAATTGATCTTGAGGGGAAAAAAAAAAAATTAGTAGTTTTTTTGCTTAATTTTGTTTCCAGCTTGGTTGCTCGTTATTTTTTGGGGAGGCTTTTGGTGATGCTTCTTGGCAGGGTGAGTGTCTGTGCCAGGCTGAGCTGCGGGCAGGGGCTCTCCCTGAGCCTTGGCTTGTTAATTCCAGTGTGAGCTTTATTTTTTGGTGACAAATGGGTTTGGACTGTCTGCCACAAGGCTTGGAGCAACAGCCAGTTATAAAATGGCCTCTCCCGCGCCAGGCTCGTCCTCTTCCCATCTGTCACCATGTCCGGGGTGTCCTGCTCACTTGGATATGCTTCCCGCACTCCCGGAGCAGAATTGAGTGCTGCTCAACACATTTTGATGCGCAAACTGTCAGCCAAATCAAATGCAGATTTGCCTGTTTCAGCCTACCGGTGTCTGCTGGGCTTCAAAACCATTGCACAGGGCAGAAGTTACATTTGGCAACCTGTGCATGTAGGTAACGAGGTTGAGTTTCCAGCTGGATTTCCCTCGGTGTTCACGTGTCCTTTCTCCACATCATGGTCAGAAAGGCCCATTGTAACACAGTGCTTAAATGGGCTCGTGAAGAATAAGATGGCTAAAATCAGAAGACTCTTACTAAAGGAGTCAGAAATTAGTATGGCTCGTTTGAAAGCTTTTTTTTTGCCACACTGGATCTAAACTAGGAACAATTTCTGGGGGAAAAAAAAAATAGTAGATATTAATGAAAGCATTGAAAGGAGCCTGAAGTTTACTTGGGGAAATATCTTCCTTAAAATTTTAGTATTGCATGTACAGTAATTAGAAAAAAAACCTTGGTGTGTGTTATTTCTGTGCTTCCCTTTCCACATGAGGATTATTTCCAAAATGACCCACTGCTAAAACTTATTTTCAGTGATGGCTATTTCAAGTGAGAGTGAGTAATCCCTTTGTTATGTTCTTCTGTATGTCTCATTGTTCACAAGATTTTCCAGATGGGTAAATACTTTATCCATCTTTCATCAGAGGTGGTCACTGGTGTCTTCCAACGCCTTTTTCCAAGCAGAACTGTGGTGCTTTTTGGAGCACATCCCTTGAAACAGCCTTAACGAGAGTGACCAGGGCTTGGTGTGAGGAGATCTGGAAGTGCAAGATACACCATCCCTTGGACATTTCCCTTCGATCATGCCAATTCTCTTAAGAAACATGCTCTTCTCAGAGGTCGTAGAGCTGGCCAGTTTTCTTAACATTCAAATCCTAGTTGTTTCAGTTGGACGCAGTGGTTCCTTCATTTCACTCCTGTCAAAGAGTTAACCCTGTTTTCTACGCGACGGCAAAGAAAATATCATCTTAGCAACCCTTGGGGATGCCAGCAGAGCTCGGGGCCTCACTCTGCTGTTCCCCACTGTAGGGATACCTGTGCTGTGTCTAGGCTGCAGAGCAAAGACGCGATGAAGCTGGGCTGGGATTAGCCCGGCTGGGCGCTGACAGCCGTGCAACTCCGAGGGAGCAGAGCTGCTGGGGTATTTACATCACCCTCCTGGGGGGATGTCGCAGCCCCCGTACCCCGGCTGTTGTCATGGCTACGCCGCTCTCGCCGCTCTCCGGAGCTGGGCGAACGTGAGCTGCTGGAAACCCGCTGGCAGCTGCTGCGTACGCCGTAGTAAGATGCATTCCTTCGTCTGGACAGCTTGCTCTCCTAAATGGAGAAGGAAAATGAGTTATTTTATTCCCAATTTATAGGCAGCAAAGACGGAGGGGTAAGATGCGTGGTTCATTTATCCTATCTTGAATCCTCCAGAGTTTAAGGGAGTTGTTCAGCCTCTCCCATACGCGGGAAATGAGGTTAGCTCAGTTGGTTAGAGCATGGTGCTCAGAACACCAGGGGCTGGGGGTTTGAGCCCCGTGTGGGCCATTCACTTACAAGTTGGTCTCAGTGATCCCTGTGGGTCCCTTCCAACTCACAATATTCTGTGAAATCTGTGAGATGGGACCAAATTGCCCATTGGAGATGCTGGCTTTTCCCTTCTCTCTAGGCTGGGCATAAATTGTGGGGTAGATGACTAGTGTCTCAGGTGGCTGAACTTAGGTGACAGATACCTTATCCTTAATGCCTTCCCAGAGCTAATCCCAAAAGCCAGAGCAGGCAATTAAACTCTCATCACTTAAGTCCACTCATGAAGCTATTCCAGACTGGATATGCAGTTTGCAAAGCGCTTTGGATCCCCACAGGATGAGCAATGTATTGTGATTTGTTAGTGTTGCAAGGCACTGATAACCCAGTAATGGTTCGAGATCTCTGCATTTTTTAGCTCAAAGCCAAGGGTAGGACTTAGAGGATACACAAGCTGGATTTGGGCAGAATACTGTACTACGAGTGTGATAAAGTTTTCTAGGTTATCTCTGAGAATTTGAGCTTTCTTCTGAGGGCTTTTTATGTTGCCAGCTTCAGCAAAATGCCTCTTTAAATAAGAGTTCAGAGGGAGATGAATGAAGACATCCATTCTTTTGGGAAAAGAAGAAAAAATAGTTTAGCCTGTGAAATAAAGCATATTGTATACATTAGTCTCTTTTTACACATGTTTCTTAAAGTGTAAGAAAAGCTATAGCAAAGTGACTGTCAACTTCATAGATGTGAAAGTGTTCTCTGTGGCTGCAGAGTGATGCAAGAAAATGTGTCAGAAAAGCATCAAGAGGGGGAATCTTTCCTCACTGTGGACTCCATGTGTTGTCTCCTTTGACCTCCTGTTCAGGTCTTCATCACGCCAAGCACAGAGCCATCCTATTCATCCTTTCCTTGCCTAATTTCCTCTTTGCTTCCACTTTTTTTTTTTTTTTGCTTTTCCTTTT
>VZRE01013215.1:243466-348174 GCA_013396775.1 Cephalopterus ornatus
TTGAGGGACTACTTGATCAGAGCAGGTCCCTCACTTGCCTGGCTTTCCATCTCTAAGCTTTCTTCTAATTGTTAAGATTATTCACGGTTATTAACTGACAAGAATGTAAAGAGGAGGCAACAGGCAGCTGTCTTCCTAAATGCAGTGAACTGGAAAAAAAGAGTTGCAGTTCAAGTATTTATGGCAGAGGTTTTCTACCTGGTGTGAATGTCACATTTTTTTTTGTCATATACATGCAAGGGAGAGCCCTGTGAATCCTTCTCAGATAAGGCCATCAGGTGTTTTTTTTCAGCTCTGAATTTGTTTAGTTTTACTCTTCCTTGAGAAAATGATTTTTGAGGATATTTGGCTTATAGAGAGTGGGGAAAACGATAAATAAATACAAAACACAGTGACTTTTAAAGTAGCTGAAGCGTAGAGAGGATTTAGTAAGCCTCAGTATTATCCTGGCTTTGAATCCCCTTCAGATTGCTCCTGTGCTGCAGCATCTCAAACGTTTTCATTACATTATGGCAAAATCATCTTTTGTTTCCTGTGGTTCTGCATTTCGCTGTGGCTGAAGTTGTGTTTTATATCAAATGCGAGCTTCTCCCTGCAAACACATTGGGATATTGTGTCTCGTTTATGTAAGATAACCTCGTAAGTATTGGAAAGCAATTTTGTTGGCACCGGGTCTGTGCCATCTGAAGGGGAACATTTGCAGGCTCCTGCAGTCCTTGCCTATAGTCCCGAGTCTCGATTGTTTCTTAATTCCCTTCTCACTCATCTGACCACATTTTCCAGGACTGAGGTATGTTACCTTCTGCTTTTACCTTGTGTTTCTTAACTTTGGGTGCTTTTGCAACGAAGTGCCTCACCGGAGAAAGGTTGCCTTTGGCTGAGCATCCCAGGATAGCACTTCATGGTGTGTTTGTATGTGGATCGTGGTTGTGCCACAGCAAACATTAAGAATTTTGGTTTGCTCCCTGGCTTGCTTTCTCTGCTGTTCCCTCACTTTCTCTCTCTCTCCCCCTTTTTTTTTTTTTCTTTAAATGACATTTCGTTATTTGCACGTTTGCTGGGTTGTCCATCTGCCGTTGTAGTAAATGTGCTGCCAGTCAGTGCTGTGTGGTTCATGGCGTGAAGGAGCTGACAAACCAGGCTGTGCATGTGGGCCTGGGGTTCCGATTCTGGCTTTGTCAGAGAGCCTCTCCTGACGGTCTGTGACTTACTGGTGAGGTGGAGAGCATCTTCACAGCATTTCCATACAGCCCTGAGCTCTTTGGACAATCGAAACTCGAGGCAGGAAGGGGTTGCATCTCACCCCAGGCTGCCTGTGCTCAGCTCCTCTGCAAAGGCTGAATCACCAACAAGACACGGTGGTGGTTCCTGGCAGGAGAGCACAAGGCTTGAAAGAAAACTTCGTTTTTTCTGTGAACAGTGTGGGAATGTGTTCTGGTGATTTCAGTCTGAGATTGAGAACAACGCAAAAAACAATCCATGATCTCTTGGCAGTTTTTGTTGATGGATCTTGTCTACAGCATCAGAAGAAAAAAAAGGTGAATTTGCTGTAGACTGCTGGAGATTAATACCTGTTGGGATCAGTCAGGAGGTTCAGAATTGAAGAAGGGTGTGCTGGAGGCTGCTGGTATCCTATGATAAGGATAAGTTAGGAAGAGCAGCTCGGAAGACAGCTGTTTTCAAGGAAATATCAAGGATTTACTGGTTTCATGTCTTTCTTTATCCCCTTCCCCTTGAAAGTCTTAGTTTTAGCAGCTCTTTCTGACCAAGTGATGGCAATCCAAGCTGGGTGACCTGTGGGTGAGAACAAGGGAGAAGTGACTTCATTAGCTCTTTAGGACCTTGTCTGGTTTTTGTTGCAGCTGAAAGAAATGCCTTTAAATTACATTTACTCTGGTTTTCTTATGCAAAGTTTTCACATGTGAGATTTTTATATAGGATACTGAATAATCATCTGATGGATGGAGATTTTCACATCTCAGTTAGATTTTGGCTGGCCTTTGCTCCCTAACTTTTTAGATTAACGCCTCTTTGGGACTGAATATTTCCCATTTGTTCCAGGCACGTCATTTAGGGTGATTTACCCTCTCTTATTTCAAATCTGATGCTGTATCTACCTTGACACCAAAGCACACACAGCTGGTCCTGCACAGTCACCCAGTAACTCCTGGCCTGTGCTGCTTCTGGCATCTTCATGCTGCAGACAAAATCACAGAGTCATTATGGTTGGAAAAGACCTCTAAGATCATTGAGTCCGCCTTTAACCTGCCATCTTCACCATTCCTCCTTGTTGTGTTTTTTGGGAGAAGATACCGACCCCCACCTGGCTACAGCCTCCTTTCAGGCAGTTTTAAAGAGGGATAAGGTCCCCCCAAGCCTCCTTTTTCCCAGGCTAAACACCCCCAGCTCCCTCAGCCACCCTCATCAGACTGGTGCTCCAGACCCTTCACTGGCTTCATTGCCCTTCTCTGGACACTCTCCAGCACCTCAATGTCTTTCTTGCCATGAGAGGCCCAAAACTGAACACAGGATTTTCAATACGGCCTCATCAACCAAGTCTCTCTTGTCTGAATTCTACCATCTCAAACTCTCCAGACCCACCCAGTTGTTCTTTTATACTATAAATACCCTTAAAAGCAATAGCAAACAAATCAATTGGAACAGCCTTGTGCAGTGCAAAAGCTGGCTTGCACAAATCTAACCAGCTTTGTACATCTGTTACTGCCCACTCCCATTGAGTCATACTGAGACTTAGTCACCAGCATCCTCAGTCTCACAGTACGACTTATATCTCTGTCTCCAAAACACATGCTGCAGTCTGCATGGCATGGGGGAGTGAGGAAAGCAAAGCAATGAGCAACCTACTCCTAAAGGAATAAAGCAGCGTAGCAAGCCTTGTTATACTTTACTATGACTGGTATATCAAAACAAAAGGACAGAAATTCCTGTGTGTGTCAGTTTTGAATCTTTCCTTGTGCAATAATTGAGTGATTTGTTATAAACCCCCGAAGGCTTATAGATAGAATTGTTACCAAAAATAAAAAGGGACAAATTTCTATTCAAGCAGAGCTACCAAGCTCTATGCCCTCTATTCCACAGAGATCAAACTTTGGATTCTGCTCACAGGCTATTAGCATATGTAGCATATTTGCTATTCAGAGTTTTACATAGGCTTGTAATAGGTACGAATCCAAGGTTGATGTAAAAAAAATCCGCGGGTGTGCAGAGTGCAATGAAGGAAACTGTTCACAGCCAATGTTAATAAAAATCCCGACCTTCTTTGTCCTTGGTGGGATAGTTGAAGTGCTCGTAGCTCAGTAACATTAGCAGAGGAGGAGACCCAGAGAGCCCTGTTAAGGTATGATGCTGAGGAGTGCAGCTTTTAGCAATTTTTTTGCCAGCACTCAGCTTAATTTCTCTGTCTGTTGTTTTCTTTGCTTATTTTGTTAAAGGAGCTGTCTCCCCTTATTGAAAAGCCATCTTAGTAAAGTGTCACCTTCTGCTTGAGTTATGTTGTAAAAAGAAACTGTAATGTCTGGCAGGCATTTCACATCCTTAAATTTGGTGCAATCCTAGCACATATATATAGAACTGAGTGAAGCAGAAAAATAACGTCTCAGAGGTGACACCCTCAGGAGTCAGGACTGCATGATGATACTACCCACGCTGGGACTCTGAAGTCGCTTATAGCTGAAGAATCCAGCCTTTCACTGGAGATGGGCTGTGGGACTACCAGGAAGCTCTTCTAACCTGAGTCACCTCAGAAACATGATGCAAGAGTTGACAATATTCATGGGGTCCCACCACCATGGGCACAGATTTCACATCACCACGTTGTTCATGGTCATGCCTTGTGTTTGAATGGACATTTGCAAAGGATGGCAGCAGGAAGCTGGTTGTGAAATACTCTTTTTGATACCCAGCCACTGTTGAGCAGGGCCACAGGAAGGTCCTACTTCCACCCAAAATACATTGGAAATCCATCTCTGATCTGTCAGTCACAGTGTGCCCCAGAGTACCTTGCTGGCCCCTTGGCTTCAGATCTTGTGTAGAATATTTATCAGCCTGGCTGCCAAAGTAGCCTTGAAGCAAAACAATAATAAAATAGGAATCCTGATTGTTCTGTGTTGTTTACTGGATTCAAGGCTTTAGTGGTCTGTTATTTAAGTCTGCAGCCTCTGCAGCAGAATTGCTGGAAGCCCTTTTCTGACACCAAGGTCTCCAACTGCAGCAGCCTCCAGACCAGAGTGTCTGGGCAAGCCATTTTGGCAGGAATTCTCCGTGTAAGTAAGGAAAGGAACAGTGAAACTGGCTGGAAAAGGTGAAAAATGGCTTGGCTAACCAGATCTTGTTCCTGTCACTATTTGGCTATGCTGTGCCAGCCAATATATTTGCTTTCTGCATCCTCAAATGTGGTTTTCCTTCCTATTTTCCAAAACAGTTCTGAGAAAAGCTTCTTTGTTTTCCCAGGATATCAAAGAACAAGAATTTTATTTTTCCTTCTTTTCACACCATCCCAAATATTTTGATATAAAGTTTGTCAAAGGAAAAATATTTGGAATTAAGAAGGATCACCCTTTAGATGTACAGGTTGACTCAGACCAGAATCACCCTAGAGTTAGTCTCACCTTTGCTGGAGAAATTAGTGGGAAGGATCTGTTACCTTGCAGAGATCTGGTGTTCCTCCAGAGGAAATAGGGAAGGAAGTGGTAGAGAAGGTGAGTGCAAATGCAGACAAGAATAATCCTGACTTGCAGTGGGAAATCACCTGTTGAGTAGGTGTCTTGGGAGATTTCCCTCCGCAGGAGGGAGCCTGACTGGCGGCACGAGCACTGAGCCCTGGTTCTGCTGTGTCACGGCTCTGCTGTCCTCCAGAAAAAGCTTGGCTGTCCCTGGGGCCGTACTCTTCAGCAAATATAACAGGAGCTGCCATGACAACCTCTTGTAAATAAAAGTGGATTGAAAACAAAGTAAATCTGCAGCGGCTTTGTGGTTGTAAAGTGAATCTAAACTGCTCAAGAGGTCATTTTTTGTAGCTGGAGTGGCAGGAGTGGTGTCTGGCTGTCAGGTGGTGCTGGGCGATGAAAGGACTGACTGGGGGAGCACAAGTGTGGCAGGAAAGCTGACAAAACTTTGCAAAACGGAATTTTCATACTCTTAATTCCAGGTTAGCAGCACCAAGAGCTGCCTTTGCTCCTTACAGGGGCGATCACAGACTGTGGTCTCTGCAGAAGTTGTCCATCCAAGGATATAGTGCAGGAGTGACGGACACAGGGTGCGATCCAGCCAGGGCTCTGCGGTCTGAAGGATTCTTCCTCATACCAGGATGCTGCTGTTCGCCTTTGCTGAAAGTTTTAAAGGTCTCTCCAGAACCATGCGGTTGTCCAGGATGCTTATTCCAAGTGCAGCAAAGCGGAGCTGGAGAGCAAGGCAGCTGTCTAAGAACAGTTTCAATTCCCGGTTAAGGGCAGAGGGAGCCTTCAATGTGTATCTGTTGGCATAAGATCAGAGCAGTCAGATCTGTGACAAGGGCAAGGGCTGCACCACGGGCCTGTCGAGAGTTCTGTGGTGTTTTGCAACACTTTGGGAGCAGTTTTTTATTTTTATTTTTTTTTAAGACTTACTGTGTCATCAACTGCATCATCACATGTGCTTCTGGATGACGAGGAATGTAAGAAACAAATTGATATCTGTCTATATTCTGCAGAGATATGTGTAAAGGGAGAATAAGCACCTAATATTTCCTTGCTTCACCAAGAGGTTGAAATTGAGACAGCAGTATTTGAAGCCTGGCATTTGATATATGTATTTTTTTCCTTCTGTAAATGGATGCTTTCACATATAGAATCCTGTGAAGAAGTGAAAGATGAAAAAATTGTTAGGTAGCAGCTGCAATTACAGACTTCGTCACAGGACTAAAAGTACAACTATTATCCAATTTGAAATGTTCTGCAGCTCTGTATTAACAAAGAAAGGTCTCATGCTGCCCAGAAAGCTCCAGCTCCCGTTATTTCTGCTTACAAGTAGGGATCTTTTCTGGATGTAGAGAGAGATGAAGTTAGCATACCTCCATGATTCCTGAGAGTTACAAATTCGAATAGTCATCAGCTGGGTTTCATGATACTTTTAGACTTTAGAATACATATATTTATATGTGGTTTTATGCTTGGAATTGTAACTGAGAACTGAAATTTAGCTCCTAGAAAAACAGTTGTACCTACCTACCCCCTGCTGGGTTTAAAGGTTTCTGCTCAAAAAAAGAACTTATTGTTTTGTTCCTCGCAGTTCCAGATTTTCTGAACGGCTTTTTTTGACCCTGATTACAAGATATGTGTCCCCTTAAACCCTTCCAGTCCCCAGCCTTCCTAAACAGCCAGTTTTCTCCCTGGAAATTACACAAAGTAGTCATATAGGGACGCTAATATGTGGAGCTCCAAGGAGGTTATTTGCTTGATTTATTCCATGGAAAATGACTTAGCACACATCAGATTCCAGCTTCTGCACTACCGAAGATGGGTAGAGGAAAATGTTGGTAAATCCTTTGGCTAGATTAAAGTAAACACAGGGGGATATGTTTTTGTGTAACTTTCCATTAGGCTCTTTAACTTCTTCACAGAGATTCTTCACTTAAGTCCTTCAGTAGCATACGAAGTAATAATAATAATAATAATGATAATCTGTTTATTGACAGTGTTTATAAATGCTATTTATGGCTGGATAATTTTTATATGGAGTAAGTTATTTTAATCCTAAATAATTATGAGAATAAGCAAATTAATACAGAAGCTTTTCTGTAAGGCCCTGCAGTGCCTGGTTCAGCCTCAGTCAAATCTTGATAAGAGTGAAAATCTAAACCAAAAAAATCGCCTCTTCTTTTGTTTTTGAGGTGTTTCCCTATGTTTTTACTTGCAAACAAAGGTGATGTGAAACACAGGTGTCAAAGCATGGTGATGAGGGTGATTTTATGTAGTTGAGCCTTTGTAAATAGTTCTTATTGAATGTGCATGGATGGAGCTGGGAACTGACGAATTTGTCATGAGTACTTTGGTTTGGGGCCTAATGATTTGGGGCCAGCTTGGCCAAGCCTGGCTGCTGCTTTTTTTTTTTTCCCTTTTCAACTTGGCATGAATTGCTCCCATGTGTTTCAGTTCCAGTAATTCAATATTTCGTTCCTTATTTTTGTTGTTCAATTATGTAACCAGAATATTTTCAAACACTTGTAAGGGTTATGCCTAAGTTATACACATTTTTGAGCATATTTTGGATTTAGTATGATTACACAATGGGATGTGATTAGACCTGGGGCTGCTCTGAATTCTGAAGACAAACAAGCACTGAAGACTTCCCGGACGGTGCTAATTTTTAATTAAGCTCTATTTGATCACAGATTAGGGTTATGTGAAATTGCTATTTGTTTATGCTTTGAACTCTTTTAAATGCATGCAGATGTGGTGGTAAAGAAGCACTGAATCATTACATGGAAAGGGTGATGCCTCCTGTGTGGGAGGTTCTGTGTTGGGGAGGTACTCCTGACATTTAGAAGATGATTTAGGACCCAAGACTCAGTTCTTCAGCACACAGCATTAGGCAACCTCATGCTTTTCGTCACAGAATAGCTCATTATCTACTTTTCTGATCAAACAGATGCTAAACTTGACACTAACATAATTTCCTTATGCATGTAGAAAGGAACTCTAAAAACCCTGTGGCTGGAACATGAAGCAGCATAAACAGAACAGACGGCAGGAGGTGGAATATAATTGCAGTTTGTTTTTGTTAGTTAAAGATGAGCATGTGTGCTTTTCTTATGGCTTTATTGTCCTGCAGAATTTATTAGTCCTGCAGAATTGGCTGCTGCTCTCTCACTTGTGCAAGTAAATTGGTTATTTCCTACCCAAGTACCATTTTCTCCCTCTTTGTTATATATGTTATGTATTTCTCAGAACACCAGCAAATTCTCATTCAGGTTGTGTTTGTTGCCATAAGTAATCTTTATGATCATACATCCCACTACAGATGAGGCAGGCATTTGCTGAGCAAGTGGCTCTATTGAACCTGCAGTTTCCTAACGGTTTTTCTGTGGCATTTGGGTACCTCCCCTTGAAAGTTTTCACACAGGACTTTTCGCTTCGGCTCCAGGTGGTTTTTGATGATGATGTAGTGCAGGCACTGCTGAGGGCTCCCTATTCACTTGTAACTCACATGTGCCATTGGTTTCAGCCAAGGAGAACAATCAGGGTCCGTGTTATTGCTTGCCAGCAATTGCTATGGGTAAAGCAGCGGGCACTTTGGAAATAGACCCCTGGGCTACAGTCATGGGATGCTCTGATGGAAGGAGGAAGACATGAATAAAGGACATCAGTTTTCTTTCTCTGTCCTTGCAGGATCTCAGCTCATTTGCCATGCCATTCTTGGACGGTGATGTGGAGAGCGCAGACAAAAATGCTTCTCGCAAGGTAGGATATACCCAAAGCTTCACCTTCGTTGTAGTGGTTGAAGCCCTTGGTGGTAAATTTATTAGGCTTAAAAAATCCTGGATTGTTCATCTTCCCTGCCATACCATTAACCTGCTGAGAGCGATGCACTAAATCAAATATAGTGACTTTTGCAGACCTTACCATGGCAGTGCTTTTGCAGTGTAACCTGTAAAGGATAAGAACTGCTGGTGGTATTGTAAACACTGCAGATGTTGTGTGTAACACTGCTGTAAGTCAGTGAAGTGATCTTGCATAACTGTAGTCTCAGGAATACAGTTAGCTCACAAAGTCTGTGGTGTTGCTGCAGCCCAAATAGGTAACTGTGGCAGGTTTTCCTGGAATTGCCTCCTGGTGGTTGCTCTCTGTCTACGGAGGCTTTAGCTGCTCAGTGTCCTTAATCTATCTGTCCTTGGCACTGGCAAAATGAGCTGCCTTGATTTGCTGAAGCTGTAGTGGTAGAGTCTTCCTGTAAACAAGGTGGAAAGTTTTCTCCTCAATGTGGGATTAACTCAAGGTTATCCATCTGGAGGCATCGATTTGTTTCTCTGATGGCCTGTTATTAAATTAGGCCAATACAGTCACGGAGTTTGCTTTCTTTAAAAATGATCAGGGGAGCATGTTCAATGGATGACATTAGTGGTGACTATACAGTGCCCACACAATCTCCAAAGCAATAAAAAACTGTGGGTAGGGTCTGTCTTCTCCAGGTCACGGCCTCCTCATTTTCACAAAGCGTTGAAGTACAAGCTAAATGTAAGCCTCCTACCACCCTGGCAAAGAGGGATACACCTCCAAATAGCACACAACCCCAAAAGCTGATCTTTAGCTACACGGCGGGCCAGTTGGACTTGTCACAGTATTTACAAGGCCATGGACCTCCATGGGGACTAAACCTGCTACAGGCTCATTTGTCAGGGAGTCTGCAGTTATAGTTCAAGGCAGTCGAAGCAATAAATCCCTCCTCAGTGACGCAGATCTGCATCTAGAACAACAATAACTAAGCTCTGTTGACTCATGTTGACAGCGCGAGTTTCTATTCCTTTGCACCTCTCAGCAAAGGACAGATGTTCAAAAAATTTCTGCATTCCATCAGTGATTGATTGTGTTTATAAAACTGGCCTTGTTCTTTTCTGCATTGGACCTTTTAAGACTGACGTAGGAGTTGCTGACGCAGGGGAACTCTCATAGATGCCAGGGAAATTAAAGTATACCAAAAGGTGCCTGTTTCGAGGGTTTGAAAAAAAATGAACAATGTGATGTTTTTGGAAGGGGTAGTCATGCTGGAAGACGGCAGGGGTTTCTAGCTAGAAGTTGATTTTTTCCATTTATCACCTCCTTTTCACAAAGAAAGGTGAGAAAGCTGCATGAATCTCAGTCATGAGGAAAAAATGTGCCAAAGCTAATCATGCTCGTGTGCAGTATTACACGGTATTGTTTAATGACTTCCACTCTACCATTTCTGAATCCCATGTTTTTCTTCTTACTGTGGCCTTAGGAGTTTATTTTGATGATTGCTTGTCTTGGGAGAACTGGAAGACTGTTTCAGTAGTTGCCCGTTTTTGTAGCTTCAGTAAATGCTGGGGTTTTTCTCCCCCTACTTGAGTCAAGTTCTGCTTATGGAGATGCAGTTAACTTTGGAATAACCATGCAATTGGGGCTTAACATCTGAAATTGCATTTTTAACTGACCTCTTTGATGGAGTGTGTAAGACCCAAGAGTTTTTTTCTAACGCTGTCCTTGGAGCTCTGTTGAACACATGGAACAAAGTGGTGGGAAACAGGCTGGCAGTGCCCACATTTTTATAAGAAACAGGTCATCTAAGAAAATCCATTGCCACACATCTCATCCTATATATTGTTTTCCTCAATGTGAAATATGGGATCTTTGCTGCTGATGAGTAGCATCAAACTGCAGTATTTATTTAATTCTAAATACAAGCTTGCCAGTCCCTACTGGTGATACATAAAAAAAACCCCAAGTTACTCTTCCCTTTCAAGTGAGAGGGTTTTTCTTAGATCAGATTTGAAATCACAGTACCGTGTGTAACTTTTGTCTATTAAAAGTCAGTATTTCATCAGTAGTGTGTGGCTTTTCCATTCACTTGTCATGCTGGAGACAGGCAATTCATTAGGGATGTCCCTCTTCCTGCACTTAACTCTTCTGTGGCCTGGGCTATAGATCAAGGTAGACGAGAGCAGTTCACAGCCAGTCTTTCCGATCTGCCATTAATTTAATCCTCCTGCTCTTTGTGAAAGGCTTTTAGAAACTGAATTAACATTTTTCACAGAGATCCTCAGCACTTTACTGTACAAGTGTCTCTCAATCATTATCCTGTGACAACAATCCTCATTACACAGCTAGGAAATTCAAGTGTAGAATTATTTGTTCAGGTTCATGTAGGAATTTTTTGGCAGGGATGGCAAAGTGACACACATTTCCTGAAGTTTAGCCTTAATCACTTCTCATTAATGTGTCTCCTATTATAAATGATGTGTTCTTCTTTTCTTTATGACTAATGGCAGGAAGAGGATAGGGATAGTTTTCACCCTTCTCTGTTGAAGATGGAGAATATAATACTGTGAAGAATCTTGTGTAAGAGTTTTTGGCATGGTGTGATGGAGGAAGGGGCCTGTGGCAGATATTTTGGCTTTTGTTGTTGGAAGAGGGGAAGTTTAGAGAACTGGAAAAAAGCATCATTCAGAAATAATTCTGGTACAGTATGGCAAGTCAGTAGTCAGGGATGAGTGCCCCTCTGCACCCAAATGGCTCTATCAATTTTAGAGGTCTTGACACCTTGAATGCTTATAGATCTTTCATCCAAGATGTAGGTTAAAGGACAAGGTGTGGAAATTCTAGGAAACTGAGAGCCGTTGCTTTCAGCTTAAAGCTCAGGGTTGTGAATGATTAGAAGAAAGAAAATGACAGAAGAAGAAACTTGTCCAGGGTGGAGCCAGCTGGCAAATTATAGATGGAGGAGGGAGGAGGAGGAAGAAAAGAAGTTTGAAGAATGGTATTGATCCATGGAAATGACAGAATTGTCATAAAAGTATAAATGAATGCTTGGAAAATAAGTGTGCATTAAAAATTCTGTATGTGGAGAAAAAGCTGGTGAGATGTTTATCTTAGATGACAGAGGTGTCATTAATAACTTAAATGTCCAAAATGTTAAAGCAAGACATTTTAAAATTAAATCCAAGCCACTCTAATAAAACACTCTTGAATGAATTGACCAGAGTTTTTCTCTGCCTAGTGTTGATTTTGAATAAATCTTGGAGCAGAGATGAAGTTCCAAAAGACTGCAAAAAAAGCAATTACTGTGTTAATATTTCTGATGTTTGCAATTAGGATAATGTGCAGGTTTGTCAAACATTAGTCCTGGGCAAAACACTGAAATAGCTCTCGTTGGATAGTTAACGATGCTGTTATAATAGACTCATTTGGATTGGAATTAATTGTTCTTATTGAACAAGTCTGGGGGTTTAAATGAATTATAAATTTAGTTGAGAAATGTCATAGTGTTGGTGTCATGTATATAGAGAAGTAGCACAAGTCATTTTGATTTAAGAAACAGGAATGATACTGAATAAACATGGAGCCAATTAAATGGATAAAAACCTGGCTGCTAAAATAAAAGGGGGCTCACCAGTGGAAAATTCTGTTTCTAGGCAGACAAAACATTCTGTTGCTATACTATATCATACTTCATCAGTGACTTGAAAGATAGACAGACTCATTACTGATACAATTTGTAGTTCATACAAAAAGTGAAAGGGGGGAGAGGGCGGTAAATTCTGAGCAAGAAACTCTCTGATGCAAATGACCCAAATCCCTTAAAACACATTTTGTGAACTAACAGCCCACCGCAATTCGGCCAACTTGTGATTGGTTACACTTAGGCACAAATAATGCAGACTTTTTGGGGAGTCTTTTGTAAAGCCACGGTTAGATTTTGAAAAACAGCTGTAGGTGATCAGCTATACGTGGACTCAGGATGTGACTTGGCGGTTAAAGGATTAATTTGGGGTCCAGATGTACGATCAGATCAGACTTTGTTGGAGAAGTGACTCCAATATTGAAGGACTCCAGGTAGTGTTTTCTCCTGCTACTGGTCCCAGGACTGGTTTTGTTTGTCCAGTGACTCATGGGAATGGCACAAGCAACCCCTGGAACAGGGAGGAGAAGAAAAAAAAAGCCATTCTCAGCCCCCCCTTCACTGGATAATAAATCTCCTCTTGATTTATTTTTTTCACAGTATTTAATTGTCCATTTCTTTATGAGCAGCAAGGATGGGGAGTGTGTCCTGGGTAGTGCCACAGCCTTGGCAGAGGGCACCTGCAGTGGGTGCAGGGAGCCTCAAGGCAAGGGCGTGTGGGACAACCACTGCACTGTCATGTGCGTGGCTCCTCCCCATCCACTGCCTTAAAATAAAGGCAGGTAGGGGGGAGGAAGTGGGCAGGGAGCCAGCACTGCTTCCACCTTTCCTGACTCCTGCTCCTGCCTCTGAGCCGCCCTGCTCACTGCTGGAAACCTTCCCCTGACCATGTGTACAGCAATGCAGAGCTCCCAGAGCCTGCCAGAGCGGCCAGCCAGCCTCATCCCATTGTACTGTAATTTGGGAAAGTGTCATTGTACTTTAGTTTTGGGAAGTGACATCTCTGACCCTGTAAAATACGATGTCATTTAATTGTTACTGCTCATGCAGAACCAAGGGAACTGGTGGTGCTGAATGTGACCACATGGTGCCTGGGAGAGTAAGTCCTTCATTACCTTTCAGTCTAATGAAGTCAGCTCTTGTGCCTCTGCGAGCTCTTTTATTCCAGCAGAATGAGAGGATCATCCAATTAACTTTATCAAAGGGCTTTTTTATTGAGATTCAGTGGAAGGGCAGGAAACAAGTGCAGACGTCTATCTGGTGTATCGTCTCTAATTGTGTTTACTGTCCCTGTCAAGGATGGTGGGAGGCAATTCCTTTTCTGTTACTTGTCTTTCAAAAAAAATTTTAAGTGAAGAGGCAAAATAAAGGTCAAATAACTCACTGTTTTAAAAGCAAACAGAACTGAAATGCTCCATAAATGTCCTCACTGTTCGGATTTGGAGAAGAAAGGAACGGAGCTCAGGAGCATTTAATAACTTTCACTTAAATTCAGAAGGATTTTTAAAGGCTGTTTAGCTTAAGCCCATTTGTATTCCAGACAGATTATTTTTTTCAGCCTATTCTGAAAAATGAAACTAAATTCACCACAAACTGAACCAGAGCCAGAGATTTTTCAGGGAGAGCATCCTCTGGGGAAGGCTGTGTGCCCAAACAAGGACCTGTTGCTGGAGCACCCCGGCAGGGGAGCAGAGGAGACGGCTGGGAAGAGGTGCTGTGGCAGGGACATGGGTTTCCCTGACTCTGACACAGCCTCTGCCTGTCTGTGGTCAGGGTCTTCTCGGCAGAGCTACTTCATTTTTCTGGGCACGTTGCTTTGGCAGGACACTTCTCTTCCCTGCAGTTAAATGGTCCTTAAATTGTAGGTTGGGACCAGAAACATCTTCACAGAGAGGACTTCATTTGGCAAAAAGGGGGGATCAGATTTTCAATATGAAGCCTGGGAACGAAAATAACAATGTTGGGAAAATTTCTGCCTGTGGCAGGACTGAGATGGGCGGTGTGAGGATGACGAGAGACTAGTTTGTGGTGAAGTATGAATAGTTTGGCATCTTGGCCCATTGCATTGGGGTTTATCATATGGTAGTGATTAAATACAGTACATCTCAATTTTCTTGTAAAACAGGATGAAGAATTGCAAGTCAGGTAAGAAAACAGACGAAGGAAAAGATGGCAGGCTGGTGGTATTGAAAGGATGACTGTTGGGTGGAGGGACAGAACTGATGTGGTTACCTGGTTCTTTGCTGGGAAGGCCGAGACAAAAATTAGAAGCATGGTAATCAAATTTGTTGGATGCAAAGAGAGGTGGTTTTTTTCATCATAGGGAAGGACTTTTTACAGGAAGACCTGAATGACCTTCAGGATGGATAATTCTTAACAGCACAAGGTTATGTTAATCAGAGCAATAAGTAAAAGAGGTCAGGGAGTGTTCTCTTGACCTGAAAATTAAGGGCACAGTCAAACTCTTGCACCCACTGAAGCAGGGTGGCCACGTGCAACCTGGGACTGTCCCTGGCTTGTGCTCTCTCTGAGTGACACCTGAGGAGTGCTTACAGCATAGAGTAAATCCCAATCAGATGGTGGGTGAGCAAGGAAGCCACATGGACAACTGTTCAATGGTTCAAGCCTCTATCCAGCTATTTCGTTCACTGCCATGGCGTAGTCTGGGACTGGTAGTTATTTGTATTGGGAATTTGTCATCCTGGAGTTTGTCTGTTGAAAATAGAGGTGGGAGTCTGCTGGTCCATCATCACAGAATGACTCTGAGCCATTAATGTGGGTAGCTAGGAGAAAGGAAGAAGAGATTAGGAAGAGGGAAAGATTCCATCATGCAGGTGAAATGACAGGGGCAGCTTTCAAAGTGTTGTTTCTTGCAGTGAAATCTTGCTCCACGTGGGGCAAGTGCCACATTATTGTTTCACGTCTCGTGCAAAAAACTGAGTGTTAGGTCTGCCAGATACCGAGCGCTGTAAGACATTTATTTTGAACACTGGATACTTCTGAATGTATTTTAGAAACCTGCCTGTGATCATTTAGTGTGTACAACAGAGCAAAGGGTCTCCCTGGTCCCCAGCTGTGGATCCTTTTGTGCTCCAAAGCATGAAAACTGGTAGCACCTTAGGGCATTTTAGGAGATATTTACTCAGTGCTGTGTAAGGTAGCTGGTTTAGCCTTGGACAGCACCTTTCTCTCCAACATAAGTTTTAAGGTTTAAGGAGTCCAAAGCTGGGCACAGAGCTCCAAGATCCCATATGTGCTTTGCACAAAGTCAACGCAGGGAATGTTTTGTTGCTGGTTGGTTGTTTTATTGTGGGGTTTTTTTGTTGTTTTTGTTTTGGTGTGGGTTTTTTTTGTTTGTTTTGGGTTTTTTTTGTTTTTTTTTTTTTTTAATTAGGTGAACAGTCATAGTTCTTAGAGGAGTTTTCCAATTGGTTTGATTGGACCTCATTTGTTTACTGATTTGTGTTGGACTTGCATTGCGGCTTTGGATTCCTTATCTCCAGAAGACCAATCTGTTCAGGATCAAATGAGCCATTTCGCCATGTGCGTTTATCTTGGTTTTTAGGTGTGTTTCACATTTCTGCCCAGTCTCACTTTACTGCTTCTCCTGGCCCAACACGAGGTGATTCACAGTGGTTACTAATGTGAGAAACCAGGGCTGTGATACTGTTATTTTGCTGCTACAGCTCAGCTGTGGGCAGAGTTATCTTTCCAAAGCACTTGGGAGTTTTCTGCCCACCTGCTTGTCATAGCTTCAGGAAATGAGTCCAAAAAGCATGAAGAACAGGCCGATGATCCATCTAGCTGTGTAACCTGCCTCTGGCATCACTGCCATTTGTTACACCCAGTCTGCATGGGATGCTGGGGTTTATTCCACAGCAGAGGTTCTTCTGCATTCCCACCCGAAGCATGAAAATGAGCATTGCCTTGTGACTTTCTGATACACTGTGATAACTGTTGTTGCTGCTGATTTCACTCATGGAAGTGCCTTTTAAAACTCACAATCGTCTTTTAAAACCCACAATCCATTAGCCACAAATGATATTCCAAGAAAGCAATCCTGTTGTAAATTCCCAGAGCAAAATCACAGGTATTTATCCACTTTGGTGGCGGGTGTAACCTGCGTGTAATTAACATGTGGAGCAGCTGGGGAAGAATTCAATGTGGTAATTTCCTTTAATTTAGTAGCATGCACATGTGTACTTAGCAGTGTGCCCCTGGTGCTCTGACAATTAGTGAATTCATCTGCTTGGCACGATGGAGAGAAGGCAACCGGTTGTGATTGCAGTAAATAAATAAAACCATCCCCCTGCTTCAGCTCGGAATCGGAGAACAATTTGCTTTTGTGACTGACTTGTGCGTCCAAGGGAATACTGACGTTTTTGACAAATTGTTGCTTGACATTTTACATCTCTGGAATTGCTGTAGTGTGTAAAGACCATGGTCTTTTTTAAGTGTCTCCTATCAGTGTCATTTTAACCAAACAAGCATGCAAAAAAGAAAACATGAAATATTAAGGGTAGCACCAGGATGGCGTCCTTCTCTTGGCTTTGCAAATCTCATGGCTTGTCACTTCAGGAAAGATTACAATGAATTTACCATCCTGGAAACAGTCCTAAACTACAGCAGCAGTGGCACATTTGTATTATGATTAAAATAAGCTTGAAAATGTTCTTACTCCCCCCTTCCAGGCAGTAGATTTGGCAGCAGACTTGTTTAAACTGCAGTGCAAAAGGAGGTGCCGTCGAGCTACCTGGTTGTTTCCTGGACTGTGTAGTTGTGAAGAGAACAAAGTATAAGTAGTCTCACATGATTTACAGATTATATTTAGTAAAGTTAATGAGCTTTTATGAAAAAGCTATCACTTTGGGACTGTTTTACCCATGACAATAGTGCAGTTTGTTTATTGATTTCCTATAGTTCGGTTATTATTCCAGGTCTCAGTTGAGGGACTGTGCCCTATTATTCTTGATAAATACTCACCAGGAGACAGTCTGTGTGCTGGAGGACTTAGAGTAGGAGTTAAGGAGATACAGTCCTCATGGTAGAAGGGATGTGTAACGTGAAATGAGTTTTCAAGATTGCACATAGAATCCGTGACAGAGCTTGGAGGCAAACCTGAGGCTCAGGACACTGCATGAAGTATGAAACACTACTTTTGTTTCTCTTATGGAAACTGTCCAGAACCTGTTGTTGCTTTTGGTACCTATTGCTTCAGTTAGAATTGATTTATCTTTTCCAAAAGTGTCCCCTTAAGGGCAACTGCTCACCCAATTCATCTGCAATGGATAGATTTATTTTTCAGATATTTTTGTCCACACTGTCAAAATAAGTGTGCAGGTATAAAAAGTTGTTCTGTCTCTTGTCAGACATCCCTTTGCTGTGCAGAGGAGCACAGAGCAGAATTTGTCATCCAACCAGGGCTGTGCTGGCACATCTCTGTGACCCACACTTTTTGTGTCCATCTCCCAGACCAAATGCCACTTGCCTTTTAGGTTAGAAACTTTCCCAAAAGGGAGATCACACTCCTCTGCAGTTCCCCTGCAGCAGGACCCACTCCAGCTCTGTCCCACCCGAAGTGGAAAGAGGAACTGGTCCAAAATGCACAGGCAGGAGACAGAAAGGACTCCAGGAAGTGGAATCCTGGATTAGGGATGGAGCAGCTTTTTGGCCGTTGTGCTGCTCATAACATATTTCTACAAGTGTTTTGGAGCTGTGGCTAAACATTATTTTGGAAGGGGAGTTAATTGCATGTTTTTTAAACTTGGGTGACTATTTTTAGCCGGATTCATACACACAAGCCCTTCACTGATCCAGAGGAGGGCACACATGCCCATGAGGCTTTCTTTCATCTAAGTCATCCCAGTAAAAGATGCTGTTTTTCCCTACAATGACTCCCATGTCAACAACACTCATACCTAACTAGACTGACACACATCGGGAGGCATCTTCACATGTAGAATTTGCTGTGTGCTCCATCCCTCCTGGTTTGTGTCGAGTAATTAGGAAGAGAGGAGTAAAAGTGCAAAGAGCTTGAAGCTCAGTGGCACACGATGCCTCTGGGCACATCCACCATGTCCTTCACTTACACATTCCCTGGAGACCCAAAACCCACGTCTGCCTTTTGCCTGGAACAGAGCCCTTCATTCATGAGAAATCCCCCCAGCTAAAATAGCAGCCTTGTACCCACAGAAGTACTTTGTCCATCCAGAAGGAAATAAACTCTACATATAGCCCAGGCACAGGCAAATCCCACAGGGGTTTGGGGTCAGCTTCTGTTGATTGTGTGTGGGGAGAATTTAATCTTTGCTCCTTTTTTTTTTTTCGTTTGTTTTTCTGGATTCTCTTTTCCCCCTCACAGTGCAGGGCTGTGTTGCACACACGAGCTGGAAAGTCAGCACAGGTCCCAAAAGGGATACAGCTGTTAGAAAGGTCATATCCCGGCTCAGGTAATTAACAGGAACGTCAGCACTCTAAAATGGTTCCTCTATTTTTGGGATTGGAGTTGCAGTCCCACAGTTGTGGCTGTGGCCGACGTCATGGGGACCTGTCAGGCATTTGGGGACTTGTGTGCTGTGCTGAGTCACATCACGTGAGGGAGGTCTAAGTACTGTACCGTAGGTGGGTGCTTAAACTCGTGAGGAAGACTTTGGGGCACCATGTTCCCTCAACAGCAGTCATTCCTTGCCTTAAATAAATTCATCGCCAGTCATCTCTCAGTTGCCCGAGGAACGAAGAGGGATGTGTGGCAAATAAAAGCAGTGAAGAAAGTCCTACATTATATGTGTGATGATAATAAAATGTTTGCACACACGTTGAAATTTTTCTGTGAGACTCGGGGTGTCTTTGAGAGCAAGGGGCAACATGAGGTGCCGCACACACACCTCTGCGTGTCGGTGGAGGCAGGCACTGGGGAAGGTGAGGTCTGGCTAGTCCACCACCCCAGCAAACAGGAGTTGGCTCTGTTGAGACAAGTTCAGAGATCCTGATGGCCTGAGCTGAACCGAATTAATGTTGATTTTTCTTTTTTTCTTCCTTTTTCTCTCCTCCACAGGTGGAAGAGAACTACTCTGCCGGCAGCCCTTCAAAAGGCCTTTTCTCAAAAGGGCTCCAGAACCGACCTTCCAGCCCCGTTTCCGCCCCTGTGAGATCCAAACATAGCCCTGGCTCACCCAAAACAGTGTTCCCCTTCCCCTACCAGGAGTCTCCCCCACGCTCCCCACGCCGAATGAGCTTCAGTGGGATCTTCAGGTCCTCCTCCAAAGAGTCCTCCCCCAGTTCTAACCCGTCTACCTCTCCTGGGGGCATCAAGTTTTTCTCCAGATCAAGAAAAAGTAAGAAATTGCTCATGTTATTTCAGGAAGATACCTCTGGGCTTGGCCCATTCTTTACCTGCGGTAGTGAAGTAAGTGCAGATGAGGCATGTGCTAATTGTTCGTTATCGCTTTCACTGACCATGTGTTTTGGGTTTCTGACGTGCTGGCCATCAGGTGGGACCTCTGCAAGGCCAGGGACACCTCACGGACACCCACACAGGGCTGAGGAGGGAAATCACACTTCTAAGCTTTGCTTGGAGATGCTGTGTCCATGTTAGTGGGAGTTTTCCGGGTGGTTTCACTGGGGTTGGTTGGACTTCAGTGCTGGGGCTCAAGAACAGCTGGAGACATTCCTGGGGTGTGTGGTGGAGGTGGGCACTGAAACGACATCCCTCAGGAGCGGAGGGAGACTTGCTTCTGTAGATCCTATAGAGAATTTCAGCTGGTTTTTTTTTTTTAGTTGATGTTTCTTTGCCCTACCTATTGTAGGAAGGGAAAGGGGCCTTTACTGGATGAAGGTAAATGATACGTGTTTCCAATCAAATGACCATTAAGGGGGTGTTTGAGCTCCTCTTCCAGAATACGAAAGGCATTGGAGACCTCCACGGTTCAGAGCATTTGCCTGCTTTATACTGGGCACAAATTTTACGTCTTCATCATCCTGTGAGCTGATAACACACTGTTAGAACTCAGAAATGAGCAAGATTGAGAACATGCTTTGATTTTAAAACTTCATTACTGGATGAAGTTTCCCAGTGCTGGTTGACAGACCAGACCTGGTCTGCCCAAGGGGTCAGTGGCTATGGGAAGAGAGCAGAGTTACAGGGGAAACAGAGGAATAATGTCTTGCCACAGAGGGTGCTGGATTGTCAGACCGCAGTGAGTCCGTGAAGAGAAGAAATAATGATCAATTGTTGGCAAATCTTTCTGCCAGTGTAGGTACAGAATTGGTGATGTATATACCTGTGTTGGGCTGTATGTTTCCTGCAATGTATTTATAGATTTCAATGACTTTTAAATAGCAGAGGGGGACTCCCTTGTTTTTCTTCATCAGTTTTTTTTCTTAAAAACATCGGTTTTAATCAGAAAAAGTAATTTCATAGTGATTTTTGTGCAACAAGAACACAGCAAAACAAACACATATATGATTTTTCTTTATGTTTATCAGAAGTTCTGCTGCAGCTTAATTGAAATGGCACCTTTTCTAGTCCTTGCCTCTCTCTAAAACACTTTCAGGAGATCGAAAGTAGGAGTCAGTGTTCCTGAAGGACTCAGAGTAGGCTCAGAACATCGTTTCTCTTCAAGGACATTTGTTCTTCCCTTCTTGAAGTTTAAGTATGCTTTTTATGCTCCCCTCTTTTTCAAACCTCACCGTAATTAAAATCCATCTAAGCTCTTTTTGCAAGTCCACTTAGGTTTAAATATTACATTTAAATATTGGCAGTGTAATGCTGATGGAGTACAGAGAGAAGGGCTCACTGCTGGAACAGCAGCAACACAGACTGCAGAGCAAAGCCGTCCTGGGACTTTGCAATCAAGTTATCTAAGCAGCCAGCGCTATTTAAGTCCTAGCTAGGTACAACAGAATATTAAACAAAGGAATCTCCCAGGAGTCAGCAAAATCCTTTTGATAAGGTCACATCACTGTTGCAGAAGCAGGCTTGGAGTGGGGCCATGCTGTATTTGAGCTAACAGAAAGTATCCATGACCCCACTGCTCCAGAGAGGTTTGCAGGAACTGCACTGGGCTCGGGTGTTCATGGTCTTTTGTTCCTAAGGCAGGAGGAGCAGCCTCTTGGAAAGAGAGTGATGATTACAATGATTACAATTGGTGTTTAAATTGATAACTCTTCTCTTTCTGCAGATCTTTTGCAAAACAAAACATTTCTTAGAATGTGCTTTCACATAATTTAGGTCTCTTATGGAGAGACTAATGCAGATACACACCCTTTACTACCACAGTAAAGCAGATTTAATCAGAATGTGCTAAACAGGGGTCAGTAATGAATTATACTCTTAGAGTTTATTATCTTTAATTAACTTTTATTGAATTTTATTTAACAAAACCTTTTCAGGACTTCAGGAAAAGTGTGAGTTAGCTTTTCTGCTGTGTTATGCAATTTTTCACAAGCAATACTTCTGCATTCTGCTACTTCACAAATGAAAAGTAACCTTATGCACTACAGAACAGTTAGTTAATTGGTTACCTGCCACTCAAAACAAAGTCTCTGTGGCTTGAACGGCATTTCCTGAGAGACAAGACTTCTCAGACACTCCTCAGACCAGATACCTCAGACCTTTGCAAAGATGCTGTGCTGGAGAGCTCTGAGAAGACCTAAACCAGCACGTGGCTCCACGTTTCTGAAGGTGCTTAAATGCTTCACTGCTTGAAATGGTCACAGCCCATATGATTAAAATGCCACTTTCTCAGGCAGCTTGGGATAGCTTTGTTAAAAGTGAACGGGACTTGGGTTGCTTTATCAGTTCTGAAACCGTGAGTGTATTGGTATCAGCTGGACTTGTCGTGCTTGCCGGCCTTCACAGCCCCACTGGTGCTGGGTCAATAGTATTAAAATGAAAAATAGCCTTGGATCTCCTGGGAAACTCTGCACTGGAGCCTTCCCTTTGGGTTTACAGCAAGTGTATGTTTTATCCAGGCGATCTGCAATTAAGCAAAAAAGCACTGGATGAAAGTTCACAGGCACTTGGGGTTTCTTTTTGTCCCCCACTTTACCTTAAGTGCGTCTGTGCTGCACTCCTTTCCCTGTCATCGTGGAGCAGTATGTGGGGGAAAGCAGATGCAGTCTTTGTTTTAAATAACATACCCTGTCTTCCCTCCACTTCCTCCTCCCACGCATTGTTCAAAACACAGACTAACCTGTTACTCCGCATATTCCTTGTTTTTCTTGGAAGCAGCTTCTTCCTAGCTTGTTTTCATTTTAAAGACTATGTGTGGTATTCGCAGTGCTTTCTTTCCCATGTAGTTGCTCTTTTCCCAGCTAAGTTGTTTTTCCTTTTGAATATATGCAGTTTAGAAAGGGTAAGGGTAGGACAATATTAAAACAGAAATTGGTTTGCAGACGTGAAACATAAAATGTTTTCCACGTCAGGCTGGGAATTTAAAGCTTTTGCTAATCTTCAGTATTTTATCACTGGTTTTGGCAATAGCCACGAGCTCAGCTTTGTGCCTTTTTGCTTTCGTTACCTCAGTTCAGCATCTGGTCATAACCCTAAAGCTCTTATCTGACAAAAGGTTTGCCTTGAAAGGCAAAATACCTTCCCACAACGTGTACTTGGCTGCCAGACACTTCAGGTATTTTGTAAGTACAGCTTTGAAGCAGTAAACTGCTGGCTGGGGCTTCACATCCAGCATCCCTCCTTTGTAAAGGCAACAAATTCACCTGAGGCCCCTCTGGAAGAGGCTCTGCAGGGACCTTTTCGGGTGAGGTGTGTGCTTGGTCAGTGGTGCAGCCCTTTCACTTTGGGAAGTTCCCTGCAGAAAAATCCAAAACATCTCTTTGCGTGCTGGGTTTCTGTGCAAGAGCTCTGAAGTTTAGTTCTGGGCTTTTTAATTTCTTTTTTTGTCTGATAATTTCTGTGCAACAACACTTGTTACACTGACAGTTGAAAGCTGAGTAAGGATTGGGGATGAATTAAGCCTGGCTTTGAGGTGGTGCAGAAGACTTGATACTGCTGTTGCCCCACACTGTGACTCTTGTTAGGGGCAGTCCCCCCCAGCACTGCCCACCTTCACCTCCCAGAGCCTTCTGCAAGCAGAGACTTGGCTCTGTGAGACGTACAGCTCAGTGCTTCGGGTTTACCCATCAGTGTGGGCACATGAGCAGCCATGGAACATTAAAAGAATTACATTTTAATTGGATATGAAAAAAAAAAAATAGAGTAAATTAGTGTGACCTGTAGCTAGCAGGAGGCTTCTACAGAGCTGACACTGATTTCACAGATGTTTTACAGGGACAGTGGGAACAAAGGGTGAGTGAAGAGGTGCAAGCTGAAGCCTGAGGCGCTTTGAAAAGTGATTTCAAAATTGGCATTGTGGAACTGCTTCTCAGTTTGTCTTAGGCTGGCTCAAAACTGCATGAACTACCCTCATGAGGCAGAACTTGGGACCTCTTGAGGCGTTATTGAGTCTTGGCTGTGCTGGGGGTGCATTTCCCTGGTGTGTCAGTTTGCATGAGCAGGTAGAACGCCAAGAGAAAGAAGTGACACATCTCAGTAAAGCAAACTGAGGTGGTCCAAAGTAAACGTGGGAGGATGACCTGCACTGGGAAGAAACACATTTCAGATTACAGTTTTCTTGCATGAGCTCTCCCTCACAGCCAATACATGTACAAATAAATGAGAACAACTTTATTGCACCGAGTGGAAGTCAGGGGGCTACCCTCTGCAGGTAGGATAAATCAAGTACCCTGAATACTTTATTAGAAGTTTTATGATATTTAAGTTAATTAAAATATATCTTTTTCCATGGGTCTGAATGCCCCATTTGAAGGACATCGGGTCATTTTCCAGTCCTGCTTCCCCTTCCGAAACCATCAGCTCAAGTAACAGCAATACTGGTGTCACATTAATGGTGCTGTCAGTTTTACCAGCAAAGGAAATCAATTAAAAGGTTTCCACTGACCTAAAGCTTCGAGTGCATGTGGTGCAAAGATAAATTTAGCTCAGAATAGTTTATGGAACTTTGAATTGAAAATTACACAGCTTTCAAACACCTTGATGCTGGTGATCAGATTTAAATCACAGTGAATTTGCACTGCATTTGAGGAAGGAAATGTTTTTCGCTATAAAGTTTTAATGTTCTGCTTTCTCTCAGTAATTTTTCTCTTTTTGGCATTCAGTACTGTTAACTGTGGTGCCTAAAATAATCCATAAGGAGGACTCCTGGTGTTCCCATAATAAAGGTCCACGTGGCATTCTTTTCAGAAGACTGTGAGATGCAATGCAGAAGAGTTGTCATGTATCTTACTCACTCTAATGATTTATTTTCTTTTATAACATCTTGGTTACACGATGCCCTGTGTGAGAAAAGCCCATGACTGTACTAATTTTTACCCATAGATGGAGCAAGTAGCTCTCCTTTGCAGTAACCCGGGGAAGAAATGGGGAAAAAACCCTGCAGCCTGTTTGTTGCCACGTTCTGCTCTGCTCCCTTGAAGGTCTTTGGCTTGTGGCTGATCTGTGCTAAGACTTTTTTTCAATCTTTCAGCTGGAATCCATTTCTCCCCCAAGATTTTACTCCACATTTGTGAGGTTTAGGTACCACCTTGCAGTGACGTGGAGTTTTGTCCAAGACGGGCTGTTGGGGAGCGTCGGCAGCTGGGCACAGACATTTCATCTACCATTGGCTCCAGCTATTTCCCACCATTACTCCTTAGGAATACCTTCCTGCAACACGGTGCTGTGCAGCGGGATGTCCTTCCTCTTGGCAGCTGCTGGAATCTGTATTTGGATCTTTCTTTGCTAAATCAGTACATTTATCCCATAGTCTTGGAGCCTTCAAGCCTTCAATTCACAGTGCCCCTGCCTTCTGTAGCTGATGGGCACCAGGTGGGATGCCAGAGGGAAGAGGCACGAGGCAGCTTTGATTCCTGGCTGTGACTACCCTCGCCATGCAGGATGAGGGGAGCAATTTGGGGAAGGACAGGGCTGCTCAGTCCAGATTCAATTTGGGGAAGGACAGGGCTGCTCGGTCCAGATTCACCTTGGGAAGGTGGCATAGACTCTTCCATCATCATCATCCCATAAAACATAGAAAAGGACAAGAGCTGTTTGTCTTGATTTGTTTTCCAGTACTGATGTGCAAGAACATCTAATCATCATTTTTCAAGCCTGCTTTGCCCTCAGAGGCAGACAAGGGGACCAACACTGTTCATTTTGGCCTCATCTATGCTAGAAAAATGACTTTTTGCGGACAGCATGTGCTGCAGCTGAGCTGGGCTGCAAACATGGCCAAAGACATTCAGCACCATTTCTCCTGCCAGTTACTGACATCTGCTGTCAGCAGCAGATGATTTTTCTGGTTAAAATGTGCCTATGGTGATTGTTCTTAGTTTATTTGGAGATACCTTTCACTGTGCTTCCCTTTTCACTTTAGTTCCCCATGGTCAGTGTTGTCTGCATAGGGGGAGTACATCCAGTATCCTTTTATATTCCTCACCACTCTGTCTAGGCAAGAAGGATTTTTCAGACTGTCTTCAAATTCCTAGTGATTTAGATGCCATCATAAAAAAAAAAGGAAGTTTTTCAGTCTCTAACTTTCATCTGTAGGGTATGGGACAGACCTGTAAGCAGGTGTAATACCAACAATGTGTTATTGTCACTGATCTAATTCCTGTACTCCTGATTCTCTGTAATGCAGCAAAGTCTTCCCATGCTGCTCTCTCTTTGACCGAAGTTATGTTTCTTTCATCAAAGCAAAGGAGAACAGAGATGCCACTTTTTTAAAATGAATTGTTTTAGGATTTTCTAGCTCAGTGAGTTAATTGATTTGGGGTTTATTGTGAGTAAAATAATAAACACATCATCTGGAGGAGGCTAGAAGTCATATTCTTCATTTAAAAGACAGGCAAGGTCTCATGTCAGTAAACAGAGCATTGCTGGAAGAGTCCAAGTGTCAGGAACTAGCTGGTTTGTGACAATCCTAAAACCAGCAGTGGGAGCTGCCAAATGACAAACCTAAAGCCAGCAGAGAGCTTACAAAGGTCTCTGTGCCTGGCGTCTCTAGGATGGATCAGCAGACTTAACCACTCTCCCAACAGAGATGGCTGGTTCTAGATGGGGCACAAAGTGTTTAATGAAATCCAAATTTTCCTATTTTAGTTTTAAAACAAACAAACAAAAAGCGCTGTGGGTTGTTTGGTTTGGTTTTGGTTTTGCTTTGGGTTTTTTTCTATATAGACTTTCTGCTATGCTCTTTTCCGTCGCACTTCACCCTGTATTTGAAGACTCTTCTGTATCTTAAAAAAAATCTCAGATTATGAAAAAGGTTAATCAGTGTGTACTTGATATGTGAAACAAATAGTCAGAGTCTCTGATGATCAGCCATCCAAACACCTCAATTTCTTAGTTAAATTATTTTGAACCTTGCCTTGGGGTTCCTGTAAGCACACTTTATTGGTAGGCAGCTGTGGTGGGTTTCTTTGTAGTTTGCTTCTTGCAGCATCTCCTGCTGTTTACGGCTGTCAGAGCCCAAAATGTGGGTGCAGCTTTGGGAGCCCTGCGTGACACGGGACTGCAGCGACAAGTGCGTGGGAGTAGCTGCTCCAGACAGAGCAACACTGTGTGATCCCAAACTGCATCTCCCTGGGAGCTCCTATACTATTGTGAAGCATAGCTGCCCTCCTGTGGGCATCCCACTGCTTCTCCTTGTTGGGATGGAGAGGCTGGGATTGCCTTGTCTGCCTGGAGATGCTTTGGCTTAGGTTTTGAGCAGGATGCTGAGAATCTTTGATTACGCTTGCTGTTGGGGTGTTTTTTTTCTGCTTGTAAACCCATTCAAACCATGGGGGCTAAAAGCATCCCTCCCTCCAACCTGTGTAACAGCTACAATTCCAGCAGTTGTTCAGGAAGCCAACTTCTCTCCTCATCCCGAAAGTGTTTGTCATTGCCCTCAAGCCAGGATGTGGCCCTCAATATCAAGATAGACACTTCATTGTGTTGATAAATGCAGGGACCCTAATGCCATTAATTTTTGGCTGAGGAAGGTGTGTGAAGGGAAGACATTCATCAAATATTCTTCAACAAATGCCATTATTGGGGAATCCTGAGCGTTTCGTTTCGGGGTCACTGTGAATGTATCTGCCTCATCGCCTGCCTGAGCTGGGCAGAAGGTTTGATGTCAGATTGGTTTGCTTAACCTCCGTATAAGGTTTCCACAGCTCTTCATGTTCACAGTCCTTCCATGAAGCTGTTTAATGGTGAGAGAACTGCGCTTGGCAACCTGAGCCGTGGCTCCAACAGGATGATGCTGTTTGCAGTTCAGTGGTTGCTCCGATTCCTCTTGCACACTGACGTGCCCCAATAGCACTGAGCAGCCAAAACTGGCTCTAGTCCATGCAAAATAAAAGTCCACATCTTAACCCTACAAAGGCCAAGACTTTCGGGAGAGAAGGTAGAGGAATTGCACATGAGCTCGTGCTTAATACTGGAATGAGATACGCTACAGGTGGCAAATAGTGCCCCATAATATTTATGCTGTGTTTATCATCTGTATTAAGTGCTGCCTCCTTTGTGTTTGCTAGACACGGGGTGAGTTTGGCCAAGTGAGACGCACCTTGTAGGATTTCTGGAAGACAAGAAGCAGCTGATACACATAGCGAGGTAATAGAAATGGGCTTTTGGCAAAGGATTCCTCAGCAAGGCACGACCAGCCTAAACTTGTTTGGGAGAGCAAACCTCAAAAACAAACTGACAGGAACATTTAGGTGGGTGGTTAGCTGGAGTTTTTCGTCTTTTAGAAGAAAGTATTGCTTCTTTCAGCTAAGTTAATTAAGCTGTGGCTTCTACCCCCCTGAAGATCAAATTCTGCTGTGTGATGTGTATTTAAACACATCAGATTTACAACACCTGGCTTTCTCAAAGTGACACAGGGGAAAATTTGGCCGTTGGGCTCTGAGCACTGTGGAACAATTTCCAGACTTGGGTGCCTGAAGTTAATAGTATAAATCCTCGCTGAGCCACCTAAGCCAGTTGACTTAAGAGGGGAAAAAAAAAAAAAAAAAAAAAAAAAAAAGCCTTTTTAAAAAAAAACCCAAAAAAAACAAATAAAACCAAACCAACCAACCAACCAAAAAACCAAAACAAAACAAAAAAAGGAAAATGGAAATATTATTGGATGAATGTATTTATTCAGCAATATTTTCTTGTCAGCCCTATTAAGGCAAAGAGCAATAAGCGATAGTTTCCTATGTGGGGATAAAAGTTTTACAGGTTTCACAGGGTTGGGTTTTGTCATTCAAAACTGGAGGAAAACCCTTATTTCCCATGCAATCAAAGGGACTCTCCTTGACAAAAGCCTAATTATGACCCTTCCCTACCTAAAAACGTAAATAGTAAGTAATGAGGATTATTGCTGATCTGACATCTTCTGTGTTCACTGGTGTTCACCTAAATCTTTCAAACAAGTGGTGGGGATTAATGCAAACCCATTTGTACAGCTGTCTAGATTTCATTGGATCAGAAGCCCAGTCTGCAGAAAAATATGAATTATCAGCAAATTCTTACTTATGGTAAGGGAAGGCAGGTAGGGAGAAGTGTTCTGAATTTAGAGAAATGATCAAAGCCACAGCTATGGGGTAACAAATTTGGGCTTTATTGCAGATGTTAGGAACATTTTTCTTTTTCCTGTTTTTGGTGGTCGTGGAAACAAAGACTAAAAAAGAAAGTGAGATTTAGCATTTTTCTTGATTTCATTAATATAATTAACAGCCATTGCTTTGGTGTTCCTTTGTGCTGAGCCATGATTCCTTCAGGTCTGTTTAACCACAGTGGACTTATGTTCTGGTATTATCCAGACCCTTGGGATGAAGACTGTGTAAAAAATATGTAAAAATAAGATTGGCATGTCTTATTTCTGCGAGTTTTACAGAACATCTCCTTATAACAATAGTAGCACATATCCATGCAGTCAGATATATCCTGAAAGACAGGCCATTGCTGAATTTTTGGTTGTGGTAGTGTGAAGTTTCTGTGCAAAGGAGGTGTCATCAGCCCCATGAGGATGTTTTGCGTTTTCATTTAGTGTAAGGGTGTTGAAGAGAGGTGAAATCTCAAATATGGTTTTAGGGGAGCAAGCCCCAGCGGACGCTCAAGGGTGTGGCTGCCTTGGGATTGTCCCCAGCCTGGTGCTGGAGGAGCACTTGGCCATTAGAGAGAGTGAAATTTCGGGTAAGGCTGCTCGTTATGTGTGGCTGTGGCCAGGGCCGGAGTAGCTAAATAATTTAGAGAAGAGGGGAATTGAAACCCTTTGGAAACTGGCCTTGGATCAGCTCTTGTTCCAACTGCAGTTTCTTGGCATTGGTTTTATTATTAAAGATATGTCCCTGCAATTACAGCATTGAAGTCAGACAAGGTGCTGATGAGGGCTGGTCAGGAGTCACGCTGCGGTTAAACTGACCCATCATTTTGGGATGAGCTTTGAGGCAGAGTGTGTGGAGCTTTGTCTGGAGTAGCTGGAAATCACGGTGGCTATCAGAGGAAGCTCCTATGGCCCCTCCATTTGGAAAGCTGAGATACGGAGAGAATGAACACTGTCAGTGGAGGAGCTTACGAAGCAGACAGCTGTGCTGCACAACGGGAAACTTAAATCCACTGGATGCTGCTGCTTCCCTGGGGAGCACAGCTCCAAACCCGGGAAGCAGGAATGCCAGAGGATCCTGAACCTACACCAGTGGTGTCAAGCCTTTAGCCATAGTTTGGCTCTAGTTTAGCCAAGAGATCCAAGAGAGGATCCAGTTTCCCTGGGCTGGGCTGGAGGTCTCACCCGTGCTTGGAAAAGAAAATTGGAGAGCAGGATTCTCAGGATTCAGAGCATCATTGTCACTCCATTATTGCATTTTGCATTTAAGAAGAGATGTGCAGCTGGGGAGGAGGCTTTTCTCGTGCACTTGTGTGTGTTCAGTGGGAACATCCTGGCACTGCCTCCACTGACTTTTACATCTTCAACCCATTCAAGTGCTCTTTTATGGTTCCAGTGGCACAAGGCTTGGGGAAGGCAACAGCAAAAGGCATCACCACAAAATGAGCCTGTTGAGTCATCTCCACTTTTTTTTCCTCTGCCTATCACTTTGTCCATTCCACTTTTAAAGCTGAAGAGACATATTTTTAAGGGCTTGTTTCTGCTTCAAGGTTTCCATCTGGTTTTTGTCAGTGTCAGGTTTTTCCATGTGAATTTTTTGCCAGTGGTTAAATTGCAGGATTTTGAGTGCTACAACAGGAAGGTGTCTTCTCCTCGTCACAGAGCAGTTGAAGCTGGCACAGTATGCAAAAATCGCATGCTTGCTACCACTGTAATGAGAGGGAAAACAGGATTACACTGTGTAGATGAACCTCACATGTTCATCACTTTGTGGTTGGCTTCAGTTGGAAAGAGTTACGAGATTGTGGTACATGTTCTTGTTGCATTCAAGCTTTGTTTACTCTTTTGAGGTGATGCAGTCATGATGTCTAGCGTTACAATGCATAAATTTTTTTTTTGGAGGAGCCACTGGAATGGGAAGGCGAGTATGTCCTTTGCTTTAGCATTGCTAAACCAGGTCTCCCCAGTGCAGAAGGACTCTGTGGGAAGGGGCCACTGATGTTTAGGATGGATTGTTGAAGGAGAAGGTTGGCTGCTTGTGTATTCAAAGCCTGTGGCATTATTAAATAAATAAAACAAATGACACTAAAGAGAGTATCTGAACAGCACATTGTTTCTTTTGGAAAAGAACCCCACAGGGTGCTGAAATCTGCTGGTGCTGGGCACCGGGATGACTGTGGAACCATGTCAGGGACCAGACTGGAAAAATTATCTGCAGTGGATGTTTTTTGCTTCTCTGTCATCTAGCTGCCAGGAAGAGGAGTTTAGTGCTGTATTTTGTATATGCACTTTGGTCCTGTTTCTGTTTCTGCCTGAAGCTCTCTCTCAAGCCCTTCCAAATTCTTTACCATAAAAGATAATAATACACTAGAGCACTTCACTAAATGGTATCCAGACCTGTTTCTTTAAACACTAAGGCACAAGTCATACTGGGAGCAGGACGGCAATAAAGGGAAGGGCTGAGGAAAATTCACTTTCCTTTGGATTTTTGCCATGAGTGAAAACCTGGAATCCATCCACTGTAACAAAAAATTAGCAGGTACTTAATAATGCTCTTTTTTCCCAAGACTCCATGGATACCCACCAGTAATGATTCACTGTAAGCACTCCATGAAAAGCAATGTTAAATCTTGCTGCCTTCTGTTTTGGAGGTCACGGATGGATGGCTGAGGGAACGTCGGCAGTGGCAAACGCAAAGCATGAAATACCATCACTGGGAAAGAAGGAGCCAAGTCTTAATCACATAAACAGATTCTCATACAGTTTCCCTGTGCCATTTTATAAAGTGTTTATATAACTGAAAAGATCAACCTTGGGGGAAAAAAAGGCTAGAAAAAATATTTTCACGGCTTCTTATTTATGGCTTTATTATGGTTGAGGAATTAGTTTGCGTTTTACAAAGCCTGAAAGTGGGGGAGGAGAGGGAAGGAGTGATCTGAATAAGGGGAGATATTTCCACGGCTCTCAAAATATTAAAGAAACACTAAAATCCTAAGGAGTTACTTCTGTCAAATGCAGACACGCAGGCAAATCCGAGGCTGGAGCAGGACTCAGTATCCAAGCAACGTCAACATTTTTTGTTAAGCTACTGCCAGCACCGCTGACAGCTTTTGCCACTTTATGGTCACATTAAAAAAAGAAAATGCCTGGCATCACTGAAATTCTTAGAAATTAGTTTCTCATCCACCCAGCAGATGCGAGGCTCAGCAGCACGCGGCACATGCACGTCTTGCAAAAGTTCCGAGGGGAAAATCCTGTGATGAGCTCATGGCTAGGCAAGTGTGCGTGTGTGTGTGTGTGGTTCCCTGTTTCTCTCTAAACCTGGCACTTCGTTTGCCCCAGCGTTTCTTACCCTCTCCATTGCACACAGATACTTACCGTGCACTAGGGAAGGGATTATCTTCGATTAAGCCATTTGTGAGTAACTTCTGCCGCTGCACTAAAGGCTGTGCAGGATTAGAGGAGCCCTTTGCCGTGCTGAGAAAGCCTCCAGCTCTTCTTTTGTCCTGGTTATATTTGCATGGTGCAAAAGCCAGTGAGGTAAATGAGGTTAGGAACTTCATTAATATGCTCATAATGTGAATACACGAAGGGAAGAAGCCCCTGCTTTTGGAGTCTGTAAGGGGTAAGGTGGGACTAGTGGGCACAGAATACAGCCCGGTGGGCTCAGTGCTGCAGGGTAGGCAAAGAAAGGACACTGCTTTGCTGTGCCCGTACAGAAGTGCAGGTGGTTTTGTGCTGGAACTGTTACTACAGCAAAGCCAAAACTTTCCTTGGAGCTGTGTTGAAGAGCCAGCCTCACTCGTTCTTCACCACGGACCTACTCAGGGAACACCGAGCGCTCTCCAGATACAGCTGCATGTTCTGTGCTCTTGGAGCAAAAAGCAAAACCATCTTTCACCTTGGGAAGTGTCTTGTGATGGCAGCCAAGAAGAGGTTGTTGAGACACACGGAGCTTCCCCATCATGAAGGTCAAGTAACACAAAAACCCAGTAAAACTTGTTGCTAACATGAGGATGTTTAGCTCGCTGCTGGCTAAGTCACTAAGCACGTTAGGAGGAGATGCACAGGGAGCTGCTAAGCTGCAGAAAGTCCTTTGGGCCCCGCTGGTGCCCCATGCATTCCGTCCCGTGCCAGATTTATACAGATGTGATGTGGCAGGTTTGTACAGGCAGGGAAGATAATGACTGGGGCAGGAGTATGACCCTGCTTCCAGAGCTTCATGCATGACCCTGAGTGGATTTTCTCTGTGTTTTGGTGCAGTTTCATTAACCACTGTAGTTGAAGAGTGTGAATTTTGTAGCAGGTGACTGAAGGGTGCAGGAGGACTGATTTAGGCTGGTGTTGCTGAGGGATCTGACTCAAAAACCAGCAGGACCTCCATTGTCAGTGCTGTGCTTGGCACAGGAGCTCATGTCACATCTTTTAAAATGTGCAGGAGCAAAGCTCATTTGGAAATTAATTTAAAGACATCTTGAGAAGCTCAGTATTGCAATGAGCCTGGATTTTTCTACTGAGTCCAGTGGAAGTTTGGTCTTTTGGGCTCAGGGTTGATGCTCTCCACCCTGGGCTTGCATTATCCCACTCTGAGCAATTCCTGAAGACACAGGAATTTTGCTGTTTGCCTTTGAACACCTAGGCCTGTAATGGATATAGGCAGTAAATAATCAGGAAGAAAAGCCAGAAACCTGTGGTCACCATAAAAATGTACTTCATCTGCTGTGGGTCTTTATTTCCTTTAAGATTTTTAATTAACTTTCGCATTAATAGGAGTAGAAAAGGGATTAGTCTGAACATGAGAGTCTTGCAGTGCGCTAACACACAGCATCTGAAGATAGGTTTTCATCTGAAGCTCTCACAGAGATGATGTGAGTTATCCCTGGTCAAGCAGTTGCCCAATAGCAGAGCTTAGAATAAAACCAAAGCCTATTAATGCCATATCTAGCCCCATTTCAGTGTTCCTTCCTCTCCTCCTCTGCCCTGTAGGTATTTTATTATGACTAGAACCAACCTACCTGGTTTACAGGAATATGTAGCTTGGAGCAATAACTTCTGTTTGTGTCTATTAGCACAGAGATTTTAATATTTTTTGCTCCAGTGACGCACTTGCAAATAGGATGAACATCAGATTTGCCAGGCTTTAGTGCCACCTGCCAAGGTGATGATGGAAGGTTTTGGGTTTTTTTCCACAAATATGTAATAGTAGCAAAAACATTCAGCCTGTAACACAAATAGGTTTTTACAGGCTGATTTAGGCAACCCTGACTCCGTGAGCCAGAGTTACACCAGACAGCAGTATGGAAAGCTCCCAGGCCTGTGTTAGAAACATGCCCTTGAGAACAGAGACGCCTGAGTGAGGGACTAAGGATGCAGGAGGCTTTGGGGGCAGACAAAGAAATTCAAGAGTTTATGCTGCTGGATATATCCAGAGTGCTATAACCATGACTCAGAGATTGTGCTTTGTTTCTTGATGTGGAATTTAAACTGATTAATGACATTAGAGCTACTTGGTAAAGGGCTTTCTACTCTAAGCACTGCTGATCTCAACAGGGTTTGGGGTTCTAATGGCTGTGTACAACAAGTTCTGTTCATCTGTGGTACTATTGTAGATAATTTTAAAATACTTTTACCGGGTACAAATATTAGTGGGATTGACCCAATGTGTTCCTAAGCTAAATTACCACTAAGAGAGATTTCATGATTCCAGAAGTATCTCCTCAGTTTGAGGCTTGATGGGTTTTGAGAAAGCAAACAGGCTGCAAATTAAGTGTTGGCCTGAGAACTGAGCTGGGATGTGCCTGGGCACTGGTACCTGCCCTCTGATTCATAAGGACATCCTAAAACATAAATGACCAGGGAAGTGTTGTGCAAGGAGTTACTGTGGTGTTTCCTCTTCTCCACTCGGGCTTTCAGGCGGTCCCCCCAGGGACACAGCTGACAGCCTTGTCAGTCTGTTCCTTTATCATTAGCTGTCGTGGAAAGCTTTCAGGCTATTTTTTCTCCTGCCAGGTATTGTGTGTGCAGACTGGCAGGGTTGGCTTTTCCAGGAATATTCTCTTACTGCCTTGTAGCTCCCAGGTTTCCAGCCCTTCTGTCATCTTGAGGCATGAAGACTCAAAGCTTTCTCTAGTTCATGTGAGAGTTGGTCTCAGCCAACCCACTGAGATTTTTCACACAATCCTAAATATAACAACTCGGAACTTTACAGTGCTTGATGTTTTTAGGTGCACAGTGAATGAACAGGGAACATTTTACCACCCAAGCTGTCCTACCCTCTTCTTTGATTCATTCCCATCATAGGCTTGTGGCTCCCACAGTTGTAGCAGCTTCCCAGCTGGATCCCATGAATGTATCAGATGGGGTTTTTTTTCAAGTTACCTATCTGCCAGTTACATGAATTGATAGAATCATCAAGAAATGCAAAATACTTGGGCTTGGATGGTTTCTAGCTCATTGTAGACAGCAAAGCAATCCCAGCTTTCCCTTACACTCCACTGTCTTTGTCCCTTCTGTACCCTGGCAGATTGCTAAGGTCTCTCTGTTACCATCTCAGAAAGCTGCAGGGTCTGTCTGCAGGGTCTGTCTTTGTCCCTATGCTTTCATCTCCCTTGAAAATAGTCAGTAAAGTTTCTTTTGCTGTCAAAATTGCTGTCTGTGAGCTGGGTGCAAAAAATCTAAAAAAACTTCAGTCAACCAACCAAACAAAACCCAAAACAGCAACAAAACAAACAAATAAAAAAAACAACCTGGAAAAAGAAACCAGAAAGATTTTATCTTCCAGACCTCATGAATGTGATAAATGTATGTTTTCTCCTCTATGCTCTCATGCCTTCTGGCATATCTGGGACTCTAATTCTAGTAAACTCTTCAGAGCTGGGGCATATGAGACATCCACCTCATGGACACAGTGGTTTAACACAGTGTGAGCAACATGTCATGTTCTTGCAAAGGAAGAATCAGAGTCATTGAGTCCAATAAACCCTCATCTTGTTCTGTTCCTTGTCAGCCTCACTCCAGCCTGCTGGGTGGGGATTTTTGGAAAGTCACTTCTCCCTGTGCAGAGAAACTACAAAGCATGGTACTTACCTCCCTTCTGCTGAAGATGAAGATGTGCTACATGAGATCTAGCTGGTGGTGTTCCCAAAATGTTTATCTTGGGAAGGTAACAGAGCTGGTATGCCAGTTGTTCGGTTATTATGACATTAAAGTATGCAAAGTGCTTGGGTTTATTCCTGTGCTTACAATTAACCATGCTTCTGAACATTAATTCATAGGAAAAGTAAGGGTAGAAAATAAAGATAGATCTTGTGGTTTTTTCCTGGGTTTGGCATGGTTTGGGTTTTGATTTTTTGGTTTATTTTGATTTTTGTGAAGGTTGATTTTTTTTTTTAATCCCTTATATTGTTTCTTAACAACCTGATGAAGATCTGTACTTGCTAGGGGTGGTTTGAACAAGCAGATGGAGGGAGCTGCCGCAGTGCAAAGAGGCTGCACGGGGGGTTGCATTTCAGTGCAGTTCCCTCTGCACACAGTGGATTCCACCCTTTCTATGATAATTCCCTTGCTGGAGCAGTTCCACTTCTATTAACAGCGCAGTGTTGGGTGATCCTTTAGGAATTTCCCCTCTTGGCATTACTCCTGTGTTTAGTTCATCAGATGGCATCGGGTCCTGTGCGATGCCCTTGACCATTGATGTGAGCAAATGGGCTGTATAATAAGTAGTTAAGCTCCTTCCTATGAACACCCCGGCTAGTCCTTGGGATTTTGTGAGCTCTGAGCTTGAGTTCAACGAGCGGTTCAGCTCACTTGTGCTACAACACCCTGCTTTCACTGCCAACAAAACAACGTTTGCAGTAGATCATGGAAAATGCCCATTCCCTTGTAAACACCTATAGGTGACCTCAATGCAGGTTTCAGGCTCTCCTGCACCCTCCCAGCATCCGAGAGCAGGAAAGGCGCATGTATGCAAAATCCTTTGCCCTGGAGGTTGGGAGATCAAGGGGAATGTTTCCTTCCTCTGGAAGTTGCTGCTCTCTTGCAGCAACTCATTGAGATCCATTTTTAATTGGTGAAAAACGGGAGAGTCATCAGTGAAGCTGCCGGAGGCAGGAGTTCTCAAGCATTAGCTAAGCATTTAGCTTTTCAAGGTGTGGTTCAATTTTCTCTTCATTTCTGTGTTGTCTCACATGTTTAATAGGATGCTGCTGACCACTGTCTCTGATTTTGGGGGTATAATATATATATAGCATATATGTCTTTACTACATCCACTGTGGCAGAGGAATGGGTCATTGTGGGACAATCAACCCCAACATTGCACTGTCATCATTTTTTATTGTAAGACAGCTCCTAAGATTATTTTCAACCAAAAATAGCAGATAATACTAATACCAAGCCAGGAGAAGAGCCTCTTTGTTGTCTTATTTTGTGCATCAGCAAATTTCTTGGCTTTGATGTCAGATTATTCATCTGCTTCTGTCAGGGAGCAGAGGGCTACAGAACTTGAAACTGTGGAGTTGTGGTGCTCTGATTTTTAGTGTCTTGTGTTTCATGGGTATTTACTGTGGAATATTTGTATGAATTTCGCTCTTTAGGTACTGCCCTAATGTATCACTTTCTTGGAGTAGTTCCTGTCTTTATCCATTTGCTGACATTCACTTTGCGACCCATTCAGTGCTGGCTGAAAGATTTTTTTCTTTAATTTTAACTGAAGGGAATATTTTGTTCAGCCTGACAATGCCCATTTTAGCTTCACTATCATTTAATCTGTTCCAATTCTGCATGAGAAGTGAAGAAGCAGGAAAGAAAGAATAACAAGAAGAGAACAAAAAAGAGATTTGTGATGTTCCAGTGAATTCTGTCTCCTTCTCAAGGTTTTATGGATCAATATAGTTGAAAGACTCGATAGAGGCAAGAAGAAAGAGAAGCAAGAAGAGATGAGAAAAGCACAAGTGGAAAATGCTTCTAAGGAGCTTTATTGCCTCCACTGGTTTTTTGGGGTTTTTTTGCAAGAGTTACTGCTGAGATGTTTTTCTTTAGCTGAGAACTTATTAAATTTTAGGAGTGGTGTTGTCACACCAGACATGCTGTACTTGCTGGATCAAACACTGTTTTGCTGTTTTGAGCACAGCCAGATTGTGGCGCGTGTAAGAACAGCTCCGTTTTTCACACTACGATCTGAAATCGCTGAAGAAGTCAGTGCTGGGAACACATGCACCAAGTTTATTAGTAGGATGTGGGGAAATGATAAAATCATCATTTGGATGGGATCACAGTCATCAGTCCCAGCTTACTGATCTTCTGGGATGGATACTCTCAGCCTGAAATAGTGTTTTTCTCGCTGGAAATCACCAATATGCCAACACCACCATCGCCATTACTCCTGCTCCTGCTGGTTTATGTTATGAGCTCTGGAAAGGTAGGATAGAAAAACATCACAGAGACTCCAGGATGTAATTTATAAGTAATTTACCAAGAGTTCTGGGGAATACAGTGTGCACCTTTGGGGACCGCTGAAAAGAAGGAAAATTAAACTTCTAGATTTTTTTCAAAACCGATTTAGGGGCAGTCTGACAGCTTCAGAGGTTGAAATCCTTCTTAATGCACAGTGAAAGCAGCATGAAGTAGTATTAAAAAAAAGCGGGACAAGGACAAAACAGTCATTCCAGTGAAACACTTGGTTATGATTGTGGGAAGTAATTGAGCCCAGCTTGGAGTCATAAACTTGCAGTTCTTTTACGGGGTGTGAGCTGGGCTTGGACCAGATGGAGAAAGTGGTAGATTGTGTTTCCCTTTGAAAACATGGGCTGTGTGCTCTGTTCAACCAGCCTGCAAATGGTGTTTGGGCTAAACAGGCTTTTTGTTATTGTGCATTGCATCACCTGGCCTCTTGAGTGGCCTTTTTTTAGAGCAAAGATCTCCTTTACGTATTTATTTGCATGTTATTTTGAAATATTTTCCGCATTTTCTATTTGTTTGAAATACGATTGCAGTTAAAATCAGTCTGGTGTTGTAAGACATGTAAACACATGCCAGCACCACTGACAGCAATAGAAAATGTTTGATTTTGCCATCATCAGTCTGTAGAGTTTAAGCAAGAAAATTAGAAAAAACACAATTTAGTGAAAACTTTAAGGAAGACAAGGTAGACAAATGTGATTCATGTAGAAATGCAAGCATAATTCAAGCTTTGCCTTTCTAAGTGTGGATCTGAACTTTATTTCTTTTAACAGTGACAAAAACAGTGGGCATTTTGAACAAGGAAATTCTCAGCAACAGGGAGAGAGAAATACTTGTTTTTTCTGATTTGCAGTCGGAAGTCAGTTCAAACATTAATTGTCACTAAGGGGACACATATTCCTTTTAGCCATCCCATTTTGAGCTAAATAAGCTTTTAAATTTCAAGGAGGAAAGTATTGTTTCTTCCATTTTCACACCAGGACAAACCCTGATAGGACTAACTGGCCCCCATTGCTTGCCCTGCACTCTGCTGCTGCATTTGTGTGTGAAGTTAAAGCTCCTATGAAAAAGGCAGCTGAGGAAATAGTTTGAAATATCAGTATTTAAAGTATTTTCACCGTGGCACCTCTGTGAGATGGATGAATCAGTTTGTGTTTCAAAGCTCTGACATCTGGGTCAAACACCCCATGGTGGCTGCACTTGGTTGATGCGATGGCAGCTTCCATATTTCCTCTCTGGTGGCCAAACCTGAACACTCAACCCCCAGTTCTACCTCATAGAACAAATCTTCACATCACACCCAGAGAAAGGAAGGTTTTTGTTATGTTTGTGCCTGAAGAGCCGTGGTAAATCACTGGGTGGGGGGGTGGTAGGAGGTGTGCTTTTATCCTGAGAGCTGGAGAACTTAAAAGCAATAAGCATCAAGAAGAGGCAGGCCAGTCGTGGGTGGGGCTTTTTCAGGTTGGATTGGAGATATCTTCTGCCATGAGACTCCTCTCTTTATAGGGTCCTGTGAATTACTGAAGAGTAAGTAAGGAGGAGGTTTATCTTTTCTAATTTGTGTGCACTAGCCTCCCTTTAAAAAAAACACCAAGTGGTTTAAGGGGATGGAGAGCTGGGGAGGATGCTGCTGGGTGGCCTGGCAAAACAGGTGGCTGTTGGGATGAAGGCAAGAATTGATGTAAGGGAGATTTCCAGGAGGTGTTGGTCTTTTTTTTTTTTTAACCCCTGAAGTGTTTTTTAGGCTCTGTTTTGAACTCAGTGTTAGGTCATCAAAGTAAAACTGGCAGGGAAACAGATGACTTGGGGCAGGAGGGTGGTGGCTGGATGTCAGTGTAGGTGCTGCCCTGAGGCCATGAGAGGCTCAGGTCTGGTGAGCTCAGCAGACACAGTGGGACTAGGGGACTATTTCACACACATGCACGAGTGTTTCTTTGCTCCTTCCCCGAAAATAATTTTATTAAGCTGCCCAATGCCTGATACCTCTCAGAGTGAGCCCATGTATGGTTTTTGGAAGGGGACAGTGTTACCTTTATGCAGCTCAAATAACGTAATATGCAATAACTAATTTGGGAGACTTTAATGTAGCTTGACAAGAGTCCATTTCATGGTTTTTGTTTTCAATCTCCAGAAAGTAGATGGCCCCAAAGGAACTCTTTGAAGCTCAGCTTTTTATTAGTAGTTTTATAAGATCCTTGCACTGGAATCATTAAGGAGAGGTAGTACCTGGTGTAAATGTGTTAGTATTCATTAGACCATTAGCTATGGGAGACAAACTGATTGTACTCAAAGCACTTAGTGCCTTTTTAACAAATTACTATGAAAGTCAGTTGTTTAACAGTGTTGTTTCATTTTCTAGTAGCTCTGTGTAGAAACATTAGGGTCTTGCTGCTTCCCTTGATAAGGGGAAATGAGGCCTCCTGGTGCAATGGCCCTGCTTGGAAAGGTCAGCAGCAACTATTTATCCTTGGCCTCTGTCAAAAAGGTTGCTGTCTCCATGCTGGAGCAATACTAATTCTTATCTCATTAAAAAGGGATTTAAATTTTTTGCTTTCTGATAATATTATGTCATTCTCAGCAGTCCTTTGGCCAAGTGAAGAAAGAGGAACACTTTTCTAAAGGGAAGCCTAAGGTCCAGATTGCATTGGTGTTGGAGGCAGCACTTATCATGTCTTGTGCCAAATAAAGACTGGAAAGGGAACTGGATAACTGTTGTCAAATATGCCAAGGGTGACTCTGGATTGGAAAAGAACAATCTGTTCTCCGTGTGCCCAATGAATAAGAGAAGAATCAGTAGGTTTAATTGCAGCAAGGAGGATTCAAGTTTGCTTCTGGTTTTCAAATGGGAAGGACTGAGAAGGTCAGTGCTCTCATGGAAGTAGTTTGAGAGCTGGCCCATGAAATGGAGAGTTTGTCCCACTACAGCTGCTGTCTCAGTTGTGGTGCCACGATCATGGCACAATGAAGGCAAGGGACAGTGGAGATGAAGCTTGCAGAGGTAGATGTGGTGGTCATACAAGGCCAGATGGCGTGTGAAGAGCTTGACACTTCCTACAGCTGCATTAAACCAAATATTTAGGTAACACTGACACTTCCCTCTGCCGGTACTTCAACATTTCTTGTTCCTCCACCTGCTTCTCTGTGCTGGGTGAACAGTGAGCCTCGAGGGAGGGGCTGGAGAAGGGACTTTCTAAACACACCGTGCTGGCAGGTGATTTTATGCAAAAGGTTGTTACTTGGTGAAAAGCTTTGGAATCATCACTTGCAGAGCTGAAACAGGGCCACAAAGAAGGAAGTAAGAGAAAGGAGGAGGACAAGTCAGGAGAGGAAAGTCTGGGAACAGCCACAAATTAATTATTTTGGTTGCTAGATCAAAGAACAATGGTGTCCTCTGTACTGTCATCTTCCACAGTCTCCATAGGGTAGACCTGGAGAAGCCTCTGATAGCTGAGGATGCCAGAGGAACCTGCTGTCATCTCTGCACGTATTCTTGGGGTCCCTGAAGTCCTGGGACATCCTAGATGCATCTTTCTGAAAGACCAAGGCTTGTAAGGATCTGTTGATAAAGGCCTTTTCTGCAGAATTCATGGCTGGTTTTTCTTTTCCTTTCTAATGATATTAAGTCCCAGAAGCAATAATGGGCAAAAATAATAACATGTGCTTCTTTGTAGAGGAAGAAGGTGATATAACCTTTAATTCCTCCTAGGAATTAAAAAGATAAGACTCTCATTAGTCATATAGGATGTGATTTTTGAAAGAGTTGAGCTGGTGTTGTCCAGAGGAAGGGCTGATGCTCTCTGACTTTAAATAAAGCTTTTGATTTAACAGAGCATTTACTGTAATCTTAGGAAGGTTGGCTCCGATAGTTTGACCATGCCTTGGTTTGTGCTTGCACCCCTTTCCAGCTGCTCAAGATCCAGCCTACGCTGATCAGCCCTTTCCTAAAATAAGCAGCTCTACATGTACAGGCTGAGAGCCAAACATCAGACAGCCTGACTGACGGGGATGAGCAACAGCCCCGTGAGCGTTTGTCCCATTGCAAAGAGCACGAGGTGGATTTCAGTTGTGTCACAAACAGCTGTACAGGTGCCTTTTGCTTTGCAGACAGCAAATTTGAATGGAGCAATCTCTGTGGCGCATGTAGGTGTGTGCAGCACCGGGAGGGCACATCACTGGAGAAAGTCCAGCCTGTTGCTCCAGCCATTGCTTCCAGAAAGTATCAGACTTCTTTTTATGAATTGGCTGAACCTCTTTCCCCATTAATCCATTAGGCATTAGCTGTGGAGGGCCAGGCGTTCCAGAGCTCGTGGACAGGCAGCTGGACTCTCCTGTCACTGCAAGGACCCGGCACATGTGAATCAAAATAGTTGGGTGATGTCATGTCACGGTGCCAGCGCGCCCGGGACACTCGCTGCCAGGAATTGTCTGTCCAGGGGTGGTTTCCTTTTACAGCCTGTTTAAAGAGTCATCATGCACATGACAGTTCCCTTCAAGAGGGCTTGTGGCTCCTTTGCACAGTTAGTATTTTTTAAACGAGGGAGCTTATCAGGCGACTCCTGACCTTTTCCACATGAGCTGATCCACTGGGAAATGTTGCTTTGGTCTCCGAGGCTTCTGACGGCTGATGTATTTATAAGAGCTCTTCGCTGCAAGCTGGGCAGACTTTGAACCTCTCCCAGTGTCCACACACACTTGCAGGCGAGTTACTGTACACTGGAATTAAGACTGGAATTGCCTGGTGTGCGAGGGCCGGCAGCCGCCTGCAGAGCGGCTCTCCAGGAAGACCAGGCATCTTGGAGCTGAGCTTCTGGTGAGCTGGACTTTCCTTTAAGCCAAACAGTTTTTCTGGAGCTGTATTTTCTCACACCTGGGCTATTGGGGTGAGCAACACCTTGCCTTGCCCCTCGTGCTGCTTTTTTTCTTCAGTCCCGGGCATGACCGACAGCTGCTGCCGCGCGAGTGCATGTGGCAGCTCATGAAGCGATTTGGGAGCTTTAGAGGGAGCAAGAAGAGAAAAGAGCGATGCAAAATCTTGGAGAGGCGCCACTCCGACCCTCATGGCCTGTCTGGTAAGGACCCTCTGCGTTCCCCGTCCGGAAAGGAGGGACATTAATCTTTGGGAAAGGGCGGCGAGTGGGGGACAGTGAATAACTGAGCGACAACTTTGTGCTTCCCTATTTCATCGACTGAATCGTGCAGGTGTTGAGTGGAGGTTATTTTGGTGTTGGTTTGCGCCAGAGATGAAAATCTGAGCTGACACCTGTACACACACATCAGCTGTACCCTTTCGGAAAAGAGTGATGGTACAGGAAGCTTTACAGTAAATGGGGACTGATTCATGCAAAAGGGGCTGTTGAGTGATGTTACTGTAATTGAACAATAATAACTAAATTCTAAGTTAGGGCTAACGCTGTCTATTGAAAGGTGAATTGTAAGTAGAGAAAAATTGCTTATCAGTCTGATAAGTAATGCATTTGAAAACATATCTTTCTGCCAGTATAATTGTGTTTGAGTTGCAATTAGGGACTGTTTTCCATTAATCAAAAGTTTTTCCTGGTCGCTGAGCATGAACTCCAGTACAGGTGGTGAGCTGTGGGTTTCAGAGAGTATCTGTTTGGGAGAAAAGGGATTTTCCAACAGGATCTGACTATTTTACTTAAAAATAGTGGAGAAATTCAATGTTTAATGCATTTCCTGTAGGGACTAATGATACCTGTTTTATAACTGTATGGTTCCCCAAAGTCCATGAGTGTTGCTGGGCAATTCTATCCTGTGACTAAGGGGCTTAAAACTGATGTTACACTGAACCAGCTAGGTAAGGCTCAGTTTAGAGAGGCTGACATGTACAAAGTGTAGGCAAGACTCTTTTACTCTCTGTTAGTCAGGAGTCACTGTGTTAAATCCAGCAGGATGATGAAGGTATGAATAGTGTTGAACCAGATGGATTGATGTGGAGACATACATGGAGATTTAGTGATGGGGAGTTACAACTGATGGATGGGTGGCTGCCCAGGGAGGTTGTTTTTCTATTGTTTTTGCAATTTATTTAGTGATTGGTTGTGTCCTTCTTAAGGTGTCCTTGCAAATACTCCTCCTTTTGTTCCTGTTGTGTGCAGTTAAGTGGTTTTAACTCTAGGGTACTGCGCCTAGTGCTGCATTTCCCTCAGCTCACCGGAGGGTTTCTGTGGGAGTGGTTGGAAGGTCAAAGTGATGTGAATGAGATGTGACCCAGTTCTTTGGAGTTTCAGAGTGTCAGCACAATGCACAAAGACAGATCACAGAGTTTGTGCAACAAGACAGGGAATATTTAGCTTAAAGATTACCCAGATGTAAAATATATTCCCAGATTTCTAATTAAAACCCTTAAATTCTCACCTAGGCAGAAACACGTGCGAGTTGTTGATTGAGTGATTAATGGCACTGTGAGTCACTAATTCACTCTCTCCTTCTGTTTGCAACAATGAGATGCGAATAATCAACTTCTGGAAAAGGATTCGCTGCTGGAGGCACCAAAATAGTAATTGCAAGCCTGCTTCCTTGGAGTCTAACTCTAAACTCTGTCCTGTCTCCCTCCGTGGGGAAAATAATTTGTCCTGCACCAAGATATATAAACAGTAATGTTTGTGACAGAGTTATATAAAAAAGTTTAATGCCAGAAATGCCAAAAAATGTGCTCCTTCTTTTCCTCATTCCCTCTAATCCATCTCTGTAGCCTGCTCCAGTGGCACACAGCAAGCATCAGGCAATTTTCTGCAGTTTTTACTCTACAGACTTTGCAGATGCCATTGTTGTTAAGAGTGTGACTGGGTCAGCTCCCTGCATTGCACTTTCATCATAAACAGAGAACTGCCAAGTCACAAGAGTGGGGAAAAACCAAGCAGGATGTGTCTGGGTTACTGCCTTCATCGGATGCTCTGCTGCAGGGATTGCCTCTGCCATCCCAGTGGAGTCTGGATTCCTTTCAGGAAACAGGTTTAACACGCTTGCAAGTACCTTCCCCCTGCTACTAATGGCCTTAATTAATTGCAAGGAAATGGCAAAACAAAATCTTTGCATTATTCTCTGGGTTTAATCTGTATCTTGTAGGAACTAGGCCTCAATAAACACTTTCTGAGCAGCTTTCGAGGGACCCGCTGGCACTCAGCAGGTTTTACGATCAGATCAGTGTGTGCAGGACTGTCGGTAGCAGCCAGGCTTGGTGGCTTGTCAGGGTCAGTCACACTCCAGTGCATCCCATTTGGCTGTCACCTACCATCAGGGATGAGAAATGAATGACAGCAATCCAACATGGGCTTTCCCACCTTGCCCCTCCCCTTGTGGCCGTGCTGCTGCCGCAGCCTCCTTGCTGAAAGAGCTTGGGTTGCATTCAGAAAAGGGGTGGAAAAGGAAACGAGGAAAATATCCCCTGATGCCCCAAAAAGGGGTAATCTGACACCTGGACTAGTTGAATCTGATTTTTATTGGCCATTTATTTAAGTGTTTTAAGGAAGGATCCTCCAGTCATTGTGAATAGGATTGGGCCAGCGCAGCTTCTCATCTTCCAAGGGATAGATGCCATCAGGATTAATACTTAAACCGGACGTGTCTATCTCGCATTGGCCTTTTTAGCCATCAGCGCGCTTGTAGCAAGCGTGGGTAGAGTCCTTCACAAATCTTCGTTCGCGAAGCCTAGCCATGATGATGATGATCAAGTAGTACATTCTTCAGTGTATCAGTTGAGCTAAATCCCATCCCTCCTCTGCGCCAATGCAGAGGTTTGCATCCTGGTAGAGAAGCGGAGGGTGGCATTGCCAAGGATGAGCATCTCTGTAATTCCCTGGTTTTTGAGCCCTTTTATGCCAAGTAAGCAGCAAGAGGGGACCTGAATACGGCCAAACAGAAGCAGAAAGCACACAGAGGGGGAAAGGAGAAAAATATGAACGAGTACCAGGAGCGAACAGAGAACAGGGGGAGGTGAAGGCAGAGATCCCACAGCTTTGGTCTGGGAGAGGAGCAGCCAACGGAGAGACCTCAAAGCTTGAGCTATCCACCAAACAGCAGGAAAGCTGATTCATGCACTATGATTTTGGCAGGGCTGAGGATGGGGATTACCCAAAATCTCTCCAACCTCTAGATCACCTCTGCATGGTTTCCTCCTTCCTATTGCAGTTGCTGCCCACCTGTGCAGGGTTCTGGCAGCTTCTCCCCCTGCCAGCTCCCGCTGCTGCCCGGTGTTGTAAATGAATAGGCTCTGTGGCATTTCAGAAGGGGAAAAATTGTTGACCCCAGCGAGGCTAATTGCTCTGCCCTTTAAAGGACACCGTCTATTCCATGAAGGATTGAATGACACATGCAAAAGGTGTAATGTTAAAAGTTTTTTTTCCCTACTCAAGCTGTGAGTGCCCGACGACAGAACCGCTCTGCAACACGTGTGGCTGCTGTGACCCCAGGGCTGCCTTGTGCCCCTCACTTCGGAGGCTTTTAGCTACGTGGAAATGCCCAGGACCTTCTCCTTACCCGTGCTGCTTCTCTTGGGATTTGTTACGGTGATTTTAATCAGCAGGTGTCAAAGCTGAGCCCTGACAGGCCGGATCCGAGGGGCTCCAACCAAACCTCAGTGCTGCCCCTCAGGCCCTGGCCTGTCCCACCTCAGTAACACTCTTGAGGATAATTCCCCTGTCAGTTGTTTTAATTAGGTGCAAATTAGGACTAAATGAGAGCTAGGATTAGGGTTAGGATTAACCCTGTCGAATGTCAGACCCCAATAAATACACATTCAAATGTGCTTCAGCCCTGCCACGTACAGGAATCAGGCACTCATGGTGCAAAGGGCAGGGGCCTGTCCCTGTTCTGTAACTGCCTCAGGGCACACGTTTGGTCTCATGTCTCTGCTAACTGCCATGGAATGGAGGGCTCCTGAGGCTCTGGAGTGGATCTGAGAGGAGCTTTAGCGTATCTTTAAATACTCCGCCCAAGGGGAAATGGGTTCCCCTGTCAGTCAAAATCTCAAGGTGCTTCTTCCATAGCTTTGCCATGGTGCTTCCCAGACCCCCGGAGCTGCATGTGAGTGTGAATCATGTGTCAGGCAGAGAAATTATGCTCTCCCTTCCCAGCAACGTGTATGTGGTGACTGCATCCATGATCACCACATGGAGGTGACGTGCCATAGGATGTGACCAGCTCACACAGCAGTCCATGAGGAAGGGCTTACACCAAACCAAAGAGCAGGTGCTTCACAGCCTCTCCAAGTGCAAATGGAAACCCAGGGGATAATTCAGCCTGGCACACATCACCATTTATTGGCACAAGCCGGGTTGCAAATAGTTGCACTGAGAACAGGGGCAGAAAACATGGGGGAAGAACATGATGTAAACATGAAGCACAGAAAACGTGATGGAGAAGTGTTTGCAGAAGAACACAGGACTTGATCTCCTGCTCCTCCAGCCTGGGGAGCTGCAGCTCATGCAGCGCTTCACCCCAAGGTGGGTGATGCTGCTTGTGGGAGGACCGGCTCTGAGATATTTATTTATCTCATTGTGGTGGGACATTTCTGTTATGAGGCTGTGGGGGAGAAATTACAGTGAAAAAACTTCTGGAGATATAAATGGGAGTGAAGGAATTTCTGCATGTTGCAGTGCTGCCGTAAATGAACTGAGAGAACAAAATCCTGTTGCTTCAGTAAAGCAGCTTAAAACCACCATCATCAGAGACTGGGCATGAGAAACTGAGACTGCTTTGGTTTGTTAATGATTTTCTCCACTGGTTTTCATGCTCTGTTGAGCTGACACTGATTTTAGAAAATGTGCAGCCCTGGCTGATCAGTACTGATTAATCTTGTACTACAGAGAGCACCAAGACCTGGAAGCTGTGAAGTTTCTACGATTGGTTGCCAGGAAGGAGAAAAGCTCATTAAATGTTTGAGACTTTTTATTTTGCCATTTTCTGCTTCCTTATAGTCACTGTCCTGGTGCTTTGTGTCACATCCCAGCTTTGTGCACAGCTTTGAAGCGGTCTGAAGAGGGGGAAAAGGACTGTGGCCATGAAGCAGTAGAATCAGCTAGGTAATTTCAAGCAGGTTCCTGTAAATTCAGGTAGTAATGAACCCCACAAAACCTCCACTGATTTGGTGGAGACTGAAATGCAGGTCCGTTGAGCAGAGTGCTTTGCTGTGGACTCTTCCCTTGCTGGTGCAGAGCCCAGCAGCATCCTTCCTCTGCAGCCCTTTGCAGGCTTAAGGAAGATGTAGACTCTGCCCTCATGATGAGTTGTTCAAGAATGCAAATGCTCTGAGTAATTTATTTTCAAAGAAGTTATTTTTTTCTGAAGGGCAGGTTAGACACGTAAAAATACAGTATGTTCCTGAGGCACAAATTTCCATATTGGTGCCGCAAATGAATCTGCCCACTGACAGTCCTGCTCCAGGCAGCTCTGTGTGTCTCGTCCCAAAGTTTGGTCAAAAATATCTACATTTCTATAAATGAACTGAATTACTCAGTGTTGACATGCTGTCGTCAACAATGTGGTGGGTGAGAGCAGCAGGGCCAGCCTCCCTTTTGGCAGGCTTTTTTACAAACTGTACAAGTTTTGGGCAGGGAGAGCTCCCGTCCGGGAGGAGTCCATGTGGTTCTGGTCCTTGTTGCTGCTTGTGGGTGCAGGTATTTGTCCCCCAGGCACAGCAGCAGCAGAGAGGCTTCAGTTTTTTACTGTCTCAAGGGCACTTTTCTGTAATTCTGCAACTATTCAAATAGTGTTATTTGAAAATCATGATGAATGATGAGTGCTATTCCTAAAAGACAGAAATTAAAAGCAGTTCTTGGGGCAGAATCTAGGCAAAGCTGTGAAATGCAATGGGGAGAGGTCCATTAGGGTGGAAAAGGAGAAACTGAGACAGAAGGAAGCCAGGCACTTACTGTGAGTGAAACCAGGTGCAGACACTGGCTGTTTCTGAAAGTAGATGATATTTATATATTTATCAGAATTTCCTTTTTCCATCCTCCACTTCTGTTCCCTTCAGGTAACTTCCGATATGTATATAAGGCTGGAACACTGTCTCTGTTACCTGTGGTGTAAATAACTATCCTATTCATTTTTGAGGCCAAAATAAAATAATGCAGACTTTCATAAAGGACATCTCAGTTTAACAAACACAGCCTGGAGTGCCTTCATGATGGATGCTGGAGAGTCACAGCCTACTAAAAATCACTGGAATTGCTGATTTCCATGCATCCTCTCTCATTCTTATTGCACCAGTTGAGAGTAGTGTAGAGATAATTTTTTTCCCCCTGCTTTCTCTGTACTTTCCAAGGGCTCTCACTTCAAAAGAATATCTATATGAAAAGCTGTTATCCTAGACTGACTTTCTGCTTCATTTGAATGTGCTAAGGTAGACTACAATTTATTTATACTCCCATGCATCTACATTACAAATCCTGTTGCCAGACTTTAAAAGCAAATTTCAAGCCCAGATCTCTTTTCACAGCCTAAAATTGCACTTGACAGTAGCACTGAGGTAGATGGATACTTTTGTTTAATTAGAAATCAATGTTTTGGACTATTGACTCCTTGCTCAAAGTTTCAGTGAATTGCCCAAGAGTGCAGTTTCAAAGATGTCGTTAAGGCAGTTTGTTTGTCAGGTTTAGTGGATCAGCAAATCCCAGGAATTACCAAGATTCAGCTGTTTTCTGCTTTCACCTCTATTCTTATCCAACCTAACAGCAGTTCAAGGACTTAAAAGAGCTCGGAGTGGTGAGATTTAACGCCTTGAAATTGTTTCAGCCATTTGATTTGTCACTACAGAGTCAAACTGACATGTGAAGGCTTCAGTCTTAAGAGATGAAGGACTGCTCTGTGATATCATTGTGCAGCTGGCAGGCTTGGCTCAGAGGTTGGAATTCTCCGTGCTGGAAAGGTCAGGCAGCCTTACTTGGTTTAAGGACCGACCCCAGCGCTGCATCACACACTTGCACCAAAGAGTTCCCATCCTGTCCTTTTTCCGCTCCTCCTTTGATATAGTTGGGGCAGTTTAGCTGGAGGAGGGATGATAGGATTAGCTGGCATTATTAATAGCATCCTGTTGTTTCTTCAGAGTTTTTTCCAGGCATCAGAAAGCAGCTGCTTCCCAGTGCTGTGTTCTCTGTGGGGCAACAAGGACCCTTTTGACACGCTCGAAGCTACAGTCACCGGATTGTTTAACAGATCCTGCCCATCTGGCCCTGTGGTTTTATTTCAGTCAGTGCAAGAATAACAATAGGGAACACAGGATTCCTGTGACAGTCCTGCCTTTCCTGGAGGGCAGTGCTCCCGCAGAGGAAGATATGATTTGTGACATCTCCGCTGCTTGTATAGAGTATAATTAGAGGTAATAAACTAGAACGGGGCAATAAATCAATGTAAGAAATACAGATGAGGCAGAAATGAGATGGCAAGTCAAACCAAGATGTGAAGGAGGTGAAAAGTTTGCAACAAAAGCTTCTTGCTGCCGTAGTGACAACAGAGGTTGGGTGGGTGTTCAGAGATGAGGAGTGCGCCAGCCTCCTTGAGAGAAGGACTGAGTTGAAAGGATGAAAAGCTGGAATAACGTTGGCATTCCCCAAGAGACATACCTGAACATAGGGATGGTCAACATGCAGGGATCAGTATGGGACTGGTAGTGTTCATGATGGACCTGGGTGGTGAGGTGAGCCTGTGCAGCAGTACACACCGGGTGCTGGTGACTGAATCCCCAGGGCTGTGGTGGATGTGATCTGGAAATGATCCAGAAATGTGCTGTCATTATCAGTAGGTGAACCACATACTGGGTTGCATCAGGAGGAATGGAGCAATCCAGTCAAGGGAGTTATCATCCCCCTCCCATCTGGTGCTGGTGGTGCTGCACCTGGAACAAGGTGTCAAATTTCCAGTTCCCCTTAAGAGAAAAATGCTGGGAAACTGGATTGGTTTTCCCTGGAAGACTATCAAAATGTTTTGGGACCTAGAGCAGATGTTTTGGGATCTGTGAGGAGAGGCTGAGGAAACTAGGCTTTTTTTGTCCAGCAGAGAGAAGACTAATGTGCAATTTAATATCAGCTTGCAACTACCTGAAGGGCAGTTTCAAAGGCAATAGAGCCAATAGTTGCAGATGGTAAAAGAAGGAGTGAAAGGCAAGAGTTTGTGGCTGAGAAGGGTCAGACTGTTAGCAGAAACTCCCTCAAGAGGGAGGTGTGGCACTGGCACAGGTAACTTAGAAAGCCTATGGCCTCTCCCTTCTTAGAGATTTTCAAGACTTAGCTAGTGAAAGCCATGGCTGACCTGGTCTTGGCTGATACCAGATCTTTTTAGAGTGGGACATAGGAGAAGAGGCCTCCAGACATCCCTTCCAACCAACATTTCAGTGATGCTCAGTTGTTCAGTTGCCAGGAAAGCTGAAGTTACAAATGACCGGACTGCGCATCTTTCCCCACCCAATTCTCAGTGCAGGCACAAAATTGTTCTTGTTCTGATGAATATTCGAGGATAGAGTGACTTCTTGGGTAGAGGCAGCTGGGGGTGCTTGTACAGCTGATTTGCATCAGCAGAACAGCAGAAGGAGACACTCTGAAGGCTGGGACCAACACCAACGCATTTGTTGGGCCAACAAAGGCAGCAGGGTATGTTTCCTACAACAGGCACCCAGGCTGCCTTCTGGCTATTCCATATACATTATGCAACACCTCGAGAGGCCTGGGCAGGTGTTAATGCCCCCCAAGCTGGGCAGTGTGTGGGCACCCCCAGCTGCTGCCCCACTTCAGGGGGTGTTCATTTCCCAGCCTGAGGAATTGCAGTGGGACACGGTTTGTATCAGCTATCTGTCACTATAGCAACTCCTCACTTAACCAGCCCCTGCACTAAAAATAGATCACCTTGATCTCAAGGAAAGAAAACCAAAGAAATCAAAAGGGGCAGTGGTAGGGAGAGCTGTAGACTCAGCTGTTGGCTGAAGTCTGGAGCATTTGAAACCTCTTATGAATAATCTATCACATAAAACAAATATTTCAGGGGAATCTATATATCCAGAAACCTCTCTGTGTCACTGGGTTGAAGCTTCAGCAAAGGACATGCCTTGCTTTTTATCAGAGGGCTGTGTTTGCAGTTATCACCCAGCATATGGGATGCTGAAACCCCTGTGGGATGTTGCTTAACTGGTTTAGACGTGTAAGGGATCTTATCTCCCCAGTAAGCAGATCTGCAGCTCTGTCGTTAGACCTGATAGCCTCCTGTGCTCTTGTGTATAAGTATCAAAAATCCCTACTCATTTATGAAATCGTTCCTGGTGTCTGCAGAAGTCTGTGAGGGACCCAAACCTGAAAAAAGCTGAATGCTGTTATCGAAGTCACCACCATCTCACGCTGAAGTTAACGGGGGCTGAGTGTTTTGGCACCTCATAGGGCCCTCTGTAAGGGAAGTGCAAATGATACTTGATCTTATTTTTCCTCCAAACCCAGCTAGTGCTTGCATCTGAAGAGAACAAAATAAATCCTTGTGAAGATAGGGCAGTAGGTGCGAAGATGAAATAGCAACAAGATGGAAAGCTTGTTAAAGAGCTACAGAATTAACTGAAAATGCCTTTGATGGGAAAATAACTGAGTTTGCGTGAAGACAGCTCATATATCACAGGCAGCACGTGTGACACTTGGGAAAGGGTTAATTTAGCTTCCGGAGACTGGAATTAGCATCGTGTGTCCAGCATTATCAGTGAGCAAGAGTTTGCTCCTCATAAAGGGACAGATTATTTTAATGACCTTTTTGGGCTGACAGTTTGCAGATGTAGCTGATATTGAAATGTGTAGGTACTTAACTGCCCCTGTCCTTTATATTCTGACTCTTGTTTTTATTTAGTATTATGAATTGTATTTTTTACACTTAGTTAATCTTGCAAGAACTGAGATAAGCAGCTTTCAATAGTGACATGCACCAGCTCAGGAGAATACCTGTGCGGCAAGGGAGGGTGAGAGATAGCACCAATCCCCAATTCCCTCCATCCTTTTCAAGCTTACAGCATATTATTGCAAGGCTAAAATGTAGAATTAGTTCTTATTACATTTTTTGACCTCACTTGAGATCACTGCCTTTACACTATCTGGAGATCTGACCCATATTCCTTCACCTCTTCACTGGGTGCTCTTTTTAATCAGCTTTGGAGCTGTGAAGGAACTGCACTGCAGAGTTATTAGAAATCTTAAGCACATTCCCAAACAGTGGGCATGGAGGTGTTAAAATAGAAATGTAGGTTTTGCAAACAGAGGAAAATATTTCACTGAAAGGCTCCTGTGATGCAAAGCCCGTGAGCCTACCCCAGGCGTGGCCCCAGCCCTCTCTCACGGCATTTTGGGGAGCAAAAGCTTCACCGACGTGCGTGTGTGGATGAATGTCTCTAACACGCAGTCATTAATGAGGAGGAGATGAGAGCAAATGACCTTTGGTCACTGTATGTGTTCATTCAAAGACTTGTGCAGTCTTACTCAGCCAAGTCTTCTGGAGATTCCTGTTGCTGTTACTGCAGGTGATAGCAGTATATATACACCAAAAGGCACAAATCCCCCCAAATGGCAGAAGTTCTTGCCAGCAAATGCCCTGTGTAGTGCTTTTACTCTCAGCTCCAGCCTGGCAGCAAATTTGGCACAGTTACAAAATTTGCTACAGGAAAGAACAGAGTTGCTGGTGCTGGTATTCTCCTTATATGATATTTTCATGACAGTAAACTGGTTTTTACCTCCCTTAGCTGGCAAGATGACTGCAAGTGCTTCTTCTGCCTCCTAAGAGGCTGCTGCTTCCAAAGAGCTGCAGTAAAACTCCCCTCCTTACCCCAGAGCAGGTGACAGCTTACTATTGCTGTCAAATTTGGGTTTATTTTCTTCCTTTTTAAAAGGATACCAGAGTTTTCCTTTCTCTCAGCTAGATCCTTCTTTAAAACTTTCTGGAGATTCTTCCTGGCAGCAGCAATAGGAAAACTAGAGCCTATGTGGAATCTATTTGAACTTAAAACTGAAGAGTTGTAAAACAAGGGTCTTATTGTAAATCATTATAATTTTTTTCCCCAAATAAGCACCAGATAAAGAGCACAAAGCAAAGCAGGAAGAAATCCCTACAAGAATAATCCCAGCAGCGTAAACTAACCTTGAGTTATAGGAAGCTAGTACAGAAAAATACTCAAGACTGACAAAAGTAATCCTATCTAAGGAGAGTTGTAGAGAAATTATGATGTTATGGGAGTGAGCTGCCAGCTAAAATGAAAGCCTGAAAACAATGAGTGAGCGACACTCCTTAATATTTAATTACAGAACTCTCTGGGAGATCAAGAGATGCTGCTGCTCTGTTGGAGGGAGCTGGTGAGTGGTCAGGTCCTGGTGCTTGCTCTCAGCTGAAAATTAGATGTGTGAGGCTACTACATACATGAAGGGGAAAGTCAGCCTAGACTAGGAAAGAATTGGACTGAAGAAATCATACTAGTGGAGGTTTTTCCCTCTGTGTAGAGATGGGGAATAGCCTGAGTCTCACTGCAGCTGATCAGATGCCAAGGCAGGTTGTGGCACTGCCTCATCCCTGGGTGAGCGCACATAGGCGTGAGTGTGCCCCTGCTGCAGTCCTGCTGTGAAAAATAGCTCTGCAGAAGCCAACTTCAAATTAGCTAATAGCCAATTTGAAGGAGAGCAGTAGCTTCCTAACTGCCCCGTAATGGAGCTTGTAATTCACCTTGCTTCCCAAGCAAGTCTTGCAGCCGTGCTGACACCGCGTATCCAAGTGCCGTGTTTGAAGGTGACTTGGATACATCCTCTCTGCATTGCAGGCAGGACAGTTCCAGCTTGCTTTTTCCTCCCCAGCTTCTTTCCTAATAGTCAGGAATCCACCGGGTTTGATCCTGTCACTGCTGTTGCAACATCTCGTAACCATAAACAGGCCACGTAGGTCTGGACTTGATTCCTTATGCTTCTGGAAACAGCCCCCCTGTTCTAGATTCTAGAATGTGATGTATCAGAAGTATTTCTTTTTATTTGTTTTGAGTCTCCCACTTGCTGATTTCATCCGTTCCTGCCTTCCCTGTTGGCCATCTCCATCCCATGTCTCTTTTACAGGCTTCTGTCATGTTCTTTCCTTGAAGTCACATTTTCCTAAACCGAAAAGTTCCTGCATACCTTCAATCAAACCTTATCAGCCTTTTCTGCATCTTTTCTAGTTTTATTGAGTCCTCTTTGAGGCTGATCAGTAGAAACCCAAGGTCCTCTATTGCACCTCAGGCTGTACCTCTGTGTTGTGAAGCTGCCTTTGAGTACAGCCCAGTTCGTCTGACCAATTAGACAGGAGAAAGCTACCACTGATGCCACTCTGGGGCCTGACTAGTAAAGCTTCACCCAAAAAAAGGATATTTTTATTCTGCAGGCCATCCACGTACCTGTGTAGGTTATCCACTATTAGCCAGTCCCTTCTGGTGTGCAACCAGAAGACATCCCTTGGCCACCCAAGTCACTGCCTACCCAAAAGGAAGTGAGCTTGGCCCTTGTGGTGTAGTTCTCTCCATGGTGATTACAAGGAATGGGTGCATTTGCAAGGTGGGACATGTATGTGAGTGGAAACGCATTTCTTGGCTCACTGATAGCATTAGGAAGGTAGCTTTGTAAGAACTGTAGTAAAGCTAGCCAAGAATAGTTCACTGTCTAGGAGATGGGAAAATGATAAACCTGAAAAGTATTATTATGTGATTTATCTATCTGGAAGATTTAACTCAATAGCTGGAATTTTTTTTGCAAAGAAAGGGCAGAGATCAGACTATGAAGACAAATTCAACTGTGCACACAACTGTGCCTATAGAAAAATAATTCTCTGAGAAGTGGAGTTGTATATTTATTATTTCCTTGGCTTGTGTCTGACTATCTAATCAGTCTTTGTACATGTCAGCAGCACATCCATAATAAGAAAGTGCTGTGTGGATTGTGTGAACTGGAATTAGAGATGTGATAATCAGCAAAATGGTTGGAGGCAATGTAAAGGCTGCCTGGCATTTGCATTCCTCTGGCTGTGGAGAAAACCCTTATAAGTGCAAATGAGTTCTGGGTTTGTGCGTTTTTTCCCTTCCTAGTATGTTATAACCAAATTCCTCTCGGAACAGCACTTCCCCAACAGCATGCCAGTCCACACTGGAGTGCCTCCATGCCTGGTTAGACCTGCTCCAGTCTGGGGGTGACACTGTGCTGCATTCAGCTTCCATGGGAGGTGATGTGGTAGACAGAGGTATAGAGATGTATATATGCCATGGAAAAAACTGCTGGTGTGTACATGGGCTCACAGTTTTTAGGATGAAGAGACCACAGTTAGAATCAGAAAACCTACTTTCCCATCTGTACAACTGATCCATCCCATCAAGATGTTGTGAAAGTAACTAAGAATTACAAAAGGAGCCTCGCTTTGTGACCTTTATAGTGCCTCAATGTCCCAAATGGTTATCCATTCCTTAAGCAAGCAATCTGCCAGTCTACCTGGTTATTCCTCTGGCCAGCCTCCAGGTTTTCTGTCTAAATCCTCTTTGGCTCTTTTCTTCCCATATTCTGATTTGCATCACCCTTATAAGGTACAAGGAGAGACTGAAAACAAAAGGCTGATGTTGCAGAGGGAAGGTGTGAAGTGCTGAGCACGTAAAAACAAGGTTAGAAGTGATGAGTAGGACAAGTTCATCTAAGTCTGATCCCAAATTTAATAGCAACTCTGTATGGCTACCATACCTTTCCTGGCTGCAGGAGGAGAAAGGTGTTGGTAAGTCATTGGTGTGTTGCTGTTCAGTCCCTGTGTTCAGCCCCTGCCCATACCCAGTATCCCTGCTTGTGGGAAGAAAATGAGGCAAAAATAGGTGAGACTTGAAATGTAGAGCTTGTTCACTTTAAAGGTTTTTGTGTCAAGAGCTGTCCTGACACCTACACCCGAGGGCAGACATCGCTTATCGAACTACTCTCTAATATATATACTTTTAAACTATTCCTGGAAAATGTTTGTCTGTATTTATCAAATATAGAATTTGACACTGCTCAAAAAATAAGGAGCGTTCTCCTCCCAAAAGCTGTTAGTCAGGCAAATGGAGATGGCAGAATTTTTGCATGTTTTAATGGTTTGGATAACTAAAAGATAGATGAAGTGCCAGCACCTGCAGTGGGGCAGACTTCTGTCCTTTGTTGGGTTACGTGACCCAACACATTCACCCTCCTGCCATGGAGAGCTCGATATTCAAGCTCCCAGGGCTACAGCTTGGGAGACAGAAATAAACCCCTGTATGCAGGTGTAAAGGCTTAATGGCACAGATCTGTATCCCTTTTTTGGTTTCTAAAATTCAGCCTCGTTATCCCAGTCCAAAACCTCCTCACTGCTCGGTCCATGCTAATGCTGGGCTTAGTGGCAGGTGTGTGAGCTCATCCCAGCTCAATCCCAGCTCAACTGGCATCTTGAAGAACAGGAAATATGGAGGCAACTTCAAGCCTCCGATTTAGGAAACAGTTTGAAGAGCTCATAGCTAAGACGCAGGAACACACTGTTCACTGATGGGTGGGAGCAGTAGCAAATCTCGGCTCTGTGTTGCTCACTCAGGCATTGTGACGGATGTAAGCGCAAAAGACTGAGCTGTGTTCAAATGCAGTCTTTTACAGGGAAGCAATATGATGATGCAGATCGATTCCCTCCTTGCCCTCAGTCTCCCAGAGCTCCTTTGAACTTTGAGAAAAGACTTGGCAAAAGAAACCTGACCGATGCATTTTTAAAACCCCTCAGAAGAGGCCGTTCAGGAAAATGCGTTGTTACAAGAGGAATTACTGTAGCGGATGAAAATCGGAGTTGTGTTCACTGCACCGGTGGCTCGAGTTTCACCCCAGCCGACTCCTACTCACGTGCTGGAGGTTCTCTCTTCGACTGAGGGATGCTCTGAAGCTGAGCTGCTTTGCTCACTGGGGAGTGGGTTGCTGCTGACACTCAAACTGGAGCTGGGAGGGGGCAGATAAATCGCAGAGGAGCTGCTGCTGCTGCTGAAGTCAGTAGGTCTTTTTTTTGGGATTTTTTTTTTTTTTCTCTCATTCACAGGGAAGAAATCAAATATAGTAAATCCTGGCTAACAGTGGCAGGCAGCTCCTACAGGAGAGGGAAAGGAGCACAAACAGTGCATTTTCGACAGGGTAAGAAGTAATAAGGTGATGTCTTGAGGGACTGCAGCAGGATGGTGTCAATAATAAGAGAGGCTGACAAAGACATAATATTACAGAAGATTATGAGCCTGAGCCAGAGAGATGAAGGAATTCAGTCAGGATGGATTCAGTATCAAAACTAGAACTGAAATTTTAAATTTGCTATTTCAAATTGCACTTTTCTTCTAAGACAAAGGGGACATTTCTGTCGGCTGGCTCACTTTCGACAGTGTAGTTTGTGTGCAAAGATGCTCCTATTTAAGTTAGCATTCCTGATCTCCCATTTTTCTTGTGTGTGTTTGCATCATATCACTCATTTAGCCCTGCTTGTTGCTTGAGAAGACTTTTGAGACTAGATCAGACAAACTACATGTTCTACTCGGGTTACAAAGCAGATAACCCAGGGCCTGATTTGCCCGGGATGCCTGCAGCTCTATCAGTGCCAGTTTTCTGTACACATATCCAAAGAGAGTGTTTTGTGCTCAGTTATCTTTATCCATGGGTGACCTATCCTTAGGTGCAATTGCAGAGGTCTTTTGTTCATTTTTCCGATACAAATAGTTTTATGAAGGGTAGACGGGCAAACACTGACTGTGTGCCAAGCAGTGATTTAGTTACTAGTGGTAATATTTTGGTAATTATAAGGTTCTTTTTTTTTTTTTTAATTTACCAACTATTTACAAAATACTACTAATAATTTACATAATTATTACATATGTTTTAGCTTTACCCATTTGTGGAAAGGGCATTATTTCAAATAATGACCAAGGATAGCACTAAGTGGAGAATGTCTTAGTTGGTTCATTTACTTTGTTCAGATTATTTTTACCTCCCAACAATATTAAGTGGGTCCAGCTTAGTAAAACACCTGACACTGACCCATTTGGTTCTAGTAATCATAGTAAGAATAATTATGTTCATGCAGTTGGTCTGGTCCCAGGTTCTCAGCACTTTGAATAAGCATGGGAACGTGTACAGAAGAGTAATGAATATGTCTAACTGTCCTCCTGATATGTTCATCTAGGACATTCAGAGCAGAGAGTTTTTTTATCATTTTTAAAAGACTGAAATATCTGGACGTTTGAGATGCTCACCCGAGTGTTTCGCCGTGTGTGGGTCTCTCCAAAATCTGTTGCCGAAAAGGGGTCCTTGTTAGTGCCAACACCTTATCCACAGTCCTTGCCCCAGTCTGAGGAGCAGAGTGGGAAGGATTGGAGAGCCAAATGTCTTCCCTACATGCAGTCTCTGTGAGGGATCTAAAACCTCAGAGACGTTCCTGGTTACACTCCATCCCCTACAGAGCTTCTGGTGTCTCACACCTTCCTCCAGCTGCCATGTGAGGACATGGGGAAGAGGACCTGGCAGTCCCCCTCCCTGTGGCCAGGCAGGATTTCAACCAGTTTTCCTTGTTGCCATTAAAACTTCATCAATAGCAGCTCTGAAAATTGCATTATTTTTCACTTGTCTGTCTCAGGAAGAGGCTTTGAGCACCAGAGTGGAAGAATCACGCAGTTAGGGTCTGGGAGAAAGATAAAGCCAAGAAATAATGAGGGCTCCCTCGAAATGAGAGCACATCAGTAACCCCAAGAGGAGTTCACACCTTCTTCATCCCAATAAAGGCTACTGCTGCTCTCTCAGGGGGATGAAAAACCTTAGCAGAAGGCCCATCCACCCCATGAGACTTCACTGCTGTGGTCCATCTTTGACAGATGGGTGCAGTGGGTTTATGTGTCATTCACAATTAAAGGAGCAACTTGGCGTCTAAATACTGTGGTTCTGCAATGGTTTCAAATCTTCCAGGTAATTTTTTTTTTGAGTGGGGACCCCACTTTAAAGCTCCTTCTCTTCCTGAGTCCTCACAAGGAAAGTGGAAAAACAGCAGGATTATACTTAGGAAATGGGAAGAAGGTCCAGAATAAGCAAACTGAGAAAGTCTGTTTCTCTACATTAACTTTTAGTTTTGTCAGAAGGGAGAGGGATGAGTAAGAGAAAGCAGAGAAATTCAGGCACAATGGGATTTTTTGGTGGTGGTGTCCCTTTAAATGGGAGACTATATGTTGTTTTTTTGGGAAAACCAAATGGACACATGAAATAATCCTTAATTTCACAATGATGACAGATATGACTAAGCACACAGAGAGGAAACTAGCATATTTTTAATGCACTTTGTTGGCTCTCTGGGAGGAAATCTGATGGACTGTGTGAGTGTGTCTGCCTCTAACACTGTGATGACACACAGGCACCTTACAGGTGTGCTGAGTAGGCTTTAATTTAGTTAAATCAGATAGCCCTGTGGCAGGGGGCTCTCTGCATAAATACCCCAAGGTGCTGGCAGGCTTGGTGACTGCGTGGTTGCATTTTCATATCTCTTGGTTGTGGTGCAGATGTGGTCTTTACTGCAGTCAGCATGTTGTTTGCCCAGATTTTTTTTTGTATTGTGAATTTTAAAAGGATGCTCAGTAAAGTATTCTGCTGAGTTTCAGGTGTACTGGGATTGCCATGTCAGATCAGGGTGTTAATGCATATGCAGCTCAGGCAAGAGGGAGGGGAAATGAAGGCTTTAGATTGTGTTGATCAGAGCTTGCTGAGTGATCTTCGATAAATCAGATAAAAATTTCCCCATTCAGGTGCTGGCAGTTAATTTCCTAAAGCCCTGTGGAAATGCCAGAACAGTCTTCAGCGATACAGTGGAATCTCTAAATCCATTGAGTGCCCTGTCTCTTAGCTAAGGCACTTGGGCAATTATATAAATTATTTCTATGGATTTGGGTGTCAGATCAAGTTTACAGTTCTTGCCTTAACCTCTCTGTTTACCCAGCTGGCAAAATTGTGAAAGAGTGAGCTCCCTGCTGCAAGGCTATGTTTGGTAAGAGTGCTAAATGTGGAGGGAGAGCCTCGTTTAGCAACAGTCTCGTTATATTCACTATTAGCACCAATTTTCCCTAATTTAATTTACCGGAATTATCATCATTGGATGCATAATAATTTAGGATAGAGATATGAAGATTTGTTGATCTGAGACAAATATGAAATGATGGTTGATGCATTGTAAGGCTTCTGGAAAAGGAGCCGGTGTTTGCTCTCCCTTTGCTGCATCCCCAGTGAGTTTGGAATCATCCTGCAGTTCTGGGAATGAATCTGCAGTTACAGTGTCCTCTGCTGTAGGAATTTTGTTAGGGAGAGGCAACTGTGCTGGAGCTCATGGACTTTATTTTACCAGTGAGGGAGAGTCAGGACACACAGCCAAGAATCCAAAAGTCAAAGTGCTGATGCTTCCAGAAAGGAGATGTTGGTAGCGCAGGTAGTAATGCAGTGTGTCACCAGAAACAACAACAGTGACAAACAGCAACAGGTTTTCTTCCCCAGGATACTGATTTCTGAAACTCTTCTGAAAAGGAGGTGGAAATATCAGACTCACAGAGACTGGAAAGAAAGGAGCAGAAACTGTCGAAGTTGTTTGGGTTTTTTGCTTTCTAGTTCCCTGCATTTGATTCTAATGATTTAATGGGCTGTGGAAGGTACACAGGTGAGTTCTCGGCATCTGATCCACCTATAAAAATCTGAACTGGTCCTGTCAGTGCCCATTAGCTGACAGAGAGTTTCCCTCATTTCAGCCTTTCATCTCCTGATAGAAGAGGTTTGCAGGTGGTTGGTTTCCTGTCCTGCCTTCTTTGGCACATGCTGAGCATGACTCTTCCAAAAGCAGAATCAATGTGAATCAAGCTCATGTGATGCTTGAACCCGAAATACTTGAGTTATGGATCATAAACTTGTAGGGTTTCAGATCCTATGCTCTAATTTTAGATATAAAATATATGTGATTAGGCTTTCCTGTTGTCACATGATTTCAACCCAAATAATATGCCAGGTTAGGCACAGAATTTTAGGTGTGTACAAGGAATGGTGACACACAGGAGTCTAAAGCAGTGTGGGATGTGGCTGCACACAAGTTACTGCTGACAGACCAGGGACACACCATCTAATGATGTAACCAACCCATTGTGCTTTTCAGTGAGTTATTCTGTGTCCATGTGTTTTTAATGCTCTAAGTGAATGCAGGTTTTCATGGTATTAAAAATCAAAGCAGAATTTCTGGGCTTGGCTTTTCAGCACTGTAAAAATTCCCTCATCTGAGTAACTCACGGAGGGACTATTCATAGCAATGATTGCTTCTACCAGCTCTAAGGATTGCTGTTTTATTTTGCATAAACCTTGCCATACAGACAGGACAGGGAGCATCTGTCCTGCTAACATTATGGAATTCAACTTTTTATAGGGGATTATATTGAAATATAGGCACGGGGGATGATGAGTCAGAGGTGGCAATGAGCGGAGAGGCTTCAGGGCAGTAAATGTATGGCTATTTCTTACTCCAGGATCACATTTCCCTGGGATTGCTGTTATAATTCTCTTCTCAGAAGATGTAACAGGAGCTAAATTTAATTCCCTGCTTACAAAACATCAAACTGTACTGTTCCCTCTACATATCCACAGTTCAAAACTGTCAGAGTTACTTTTATCTTTTTTTTTCAACCCTTATTAAATACACAGGGTCTGGCAAGCTGGGTTTCAGGATTTTTTATGACTGAATGTTAAATTCTTGGTACTATTTGGAGTGAGTATTGGAGCCTGGCAGTTATCTGTGGCTGTCTGACAAACACTTGCTTGTCTTCAACTGTTCCCACAGGCAGCTTTGCTTGATTTTCATGAGGGTTTTTTTGGCAACCACTTAGATCTAAGAATACATTATCAGTCTCAGTCCAGATCCCCTTAACTTGTAAACCAGGCTGCACCCAGGCTATCTGGAGTGAGCAAAGGGGAGAATCTCCTCTGTGGGCTGGTGAGCAGCAGAGATGATCCGGGGCCGTGGCAAGTGTTTTGGTGCCTGTTATTGTCTTTACCCTTTTGTGAGAGCACCCTTAGCCCATCAGCACAAACCCAGCACAGCCATAAAGGTGATGGAAGGAAAAAATGATTTGCCATGGCAATATCTCTGTCCCAGAGTTCTCTATCCCAGAAGCACACATGAGCACAAAGACCTTGATGGGGAAGGGGAAGGTTGGAACTCCCCTCTCTGCCCTCAGCCATGTTTTGGCTTGTTTAGCCCATCTCTGCCCCATCCTTGCTACTGGGGAGGGCAGTGATGTCTCTTGCAGAGCCTCTCTGTGTCCTGCCCTTCCCAAACTGTATTTACCTGCTTTTATGGAGACCTTTCACCTCTGTGTCTGGCAGGTTTGGCCACGTGCAAAGTCCTCAGCGCAGAGCAAGAAATGTAAAAATTGGAGGTTTAACCTCGGGGTGCTTCACCCAGGCACGCTCTGAGCCCAGGTGTCTCTTTACCATGGAATGGCATAATATTTATCCCACTGCAGCAAAGCTGCCAAGCCCCGTGACTTGGCAGTGGGACATGCACGCAAATTATTCTTTGACATATTTGGAGAGGCACACCCACCAGGCATCATGTTTGCCCACATTTGAAAGAGTCTTTATTTAAACAAGAGGGATGACAACACTCAGTGTTCAGTTTCAGGCTGCAGGAGTGATTTCAATTAATTAAATGGCATCGGGACAAGTTTGGGAGTTGTGTAAGTGTGTAAAGTGCAATATAAAGGGATCATGGAAAAGCATCTCAGTGCAGCTGGGAAATGAGTGAGGCGCCTTCACAGCCCCATTCTGGTGAGCATTTGGTGCTCAGGGTTTAGAGCAGTGCTCTTATATGTAGTGGCAATCAATCAGACAAATAGTGCATGAATTTTAAAGTATTTCCACTGTTTATAGGATTCCTCTTGTTGACATCTTATGGAGCTGAATTCCATAGTCCTTCCACTAACGCACAGAATACCCTTTATACTGGCTGGTGGGACTGTAATTATGTCTTCTCATTCTCCACCTTTTTTTTTTTTTTAATATCATAGACAATAAATCTGCCTTTCTTTTTCAGTTTCTTTAGTGCACCTTATGGGGTATCAGAAAGAATGCTTTTCTTCTTTTTCTTGGCTGTATACTAAAGTCCCCAAAATTCGCTTCTCTAGTATAGTTTGTAGCTTGTAGCAAGCGTGGGTGGAGTCCTTCACAAATCTTCATTCACGAAGCCTAGCCATGATGATGAGTATAGTTGTTTGTGGCAGATTCTGGAGCGATTAGGATGTCCCCCCAAGTTTCTTAAAATCATCATCCTGCTTCATGAGGACCAGCACGGCCAAGTCAGATACGGCAATGCACTTTCTGAGCCCTTTCAGATAACCAATGGTGTGAAACAAGGCTGTGTTCTTGCACCAACACTGTTCACAATCTTCTTCAGCATGATGCTTCAAAGGGCCACGGCAGACCTCGATGAAGAAAACGGCATCTACATCCGATACCATACCGATGGAAGCCTATTCAACCTAAGGCGTCTGAAGGCTCATACTAAGACCTTAAATCATCTTGTCCGTGAGCTACTTTATGCTGATGATGCCGCCCTCGTTGCCCACACAGAAGTAGCTCTGCAACGTTTAACATCCTGCTTTGCAGAGGCTGCTGAGCTTTTTGGGCTGGAAGTCAGCTTGAAGAAGACAGAAGTTCTCTATCAGCCTGCACCTCAAGACGTCTTCCATCATCCCCATATCACCATTAGAGATTCGGAGCTCAAATCAGTCCAGCAATTCAATTACCTGGGAAGCATCATCTCCTGGGATGGTAAGATTGATGCAGAGATAGACAACAGGTTAGCAAAGGCATACAGAGCTTTCGGTAAACTCCATAAAAGAGTTTGGCGAAACAATCACTTGAAGAAAAGTACAAAGATCAGTGTTTATAGAGCCGTTGTACTGTCCACTCTTTTATATGGTTCTGAATCTTGGGTCATTTACCGCCACCACCTACGACTCTTAGAACGCTTCCATCAACGCTGCCTCCGTACAATCCTAAACATCCACTGGAGAGATTATGTAACCAATACGTCTGTTCTTGAACAGGCAGGAGTTACAAGTATTGAGGCCATGTTACTGCGAATGCAGCTGCGTTGGGCAGGGCACGTCTCCAGGATGAAGGACTACCGCCTCCCTAAGATTGTGCTCTATGGTGAACTTGCCACTGGCTGCTGCAAGAGAGGAGCCCCGAAGAGGAGATATAAGGACTCCCTGAAACAACATCTCAGCCTTGGCCATATTGATCACCATCACTGGTCTGCTCTGGCCTCCAATCGGGAGGCCTGGAGACACACTATCCACAACGCTGCTGCTTCTTTTGAGAATACACACAGGATCACTCTCGAGGAGAAAAGGCAACGCAGAAAGAACCGTGTCCTGTCGGTACCACCTGGGGAGTCATTCTGCTGTGCCTTTTGCAACCAGACACGTCTATCTCGCATTGGCCTTTTTAGCCATCAGCGCGCTTGTAGCAAGTGTGGGTAGAGTCCTTCCCAAATCTTCGTTCGCGAAGCTTAGCCACGGTGATGAGTATAGTTTTACTCATGGGAAGTCTCAAAGATGTCCAGTCTAGGTTTTTACATGAAATGGTTGCAAATCTGGGCTCTGAAAACCCAAGTTATGATTTTTATTTTTTTTAATTTGCTTATGTCACATGTATAGGTACAGGCAGCTGGAAGTTGGCCTGTAAGTCTGGTAACAAATCAAATGTCACAGCCAAATCAAAATGTTTTCCCTGGTCATAACTGAGGTAACAACACACACTGCTACAGAAACCTGATGTGTGCCTGGAAAAGGCCAGCTATACTTAAGGAGAGGAAAAAAACCCAACCCTGAATACAGTACTTCAAGTTATTTTGAATTTTAAAATATTGGGGAGTAAAAGTGGCAAAGATTGTGCAAGGCAAAACTTTCTTTTTAAGTTCCTCTGGACAGGAACTGGCCAGAGTAGAAAAGTCAAATAAGTTGATAACTTGCTTGGCATCCAGGTAAAGTTCAATGGCAGTCTCTCTATTGATTTTTGTTGGGATTTTGATCAAGACCTTTGCTTATGAGTGAAATGAGAGAAGGAATCAATCACAAACCGTTTCCCCTCTCCTGAAGTACAGCTTCACTAATAAACAACAGTGATTAAACATATCAGCTTATTTCCCATTTGTTCAACCAGTTTTGAAGATGTGGAGCAGCCATTTCAGTGTTGCTTAGATGATGCAATAGTTCATTTTACATTTCTCCAGTATTTTTTGTATAAAACTAACGAAGCTTCTTAGATATTCACAGTGTGACATAGCAAGTCATAAATCATTGCTGTTTGGTAGGCAAGAAATGTCACCAGGATTCACAGAGAGGGAAGCAGAAGCAGAGGAAAATAAACTTGAGGAGCTGGAATGCTCTTTAATTTCCTTCATTGTTATATCCTATACCATTATTTCAATTAAACGTTTACAAGTACTTGTGATCAGTGATTTTTGTGATCATAACTCATAGATGATTATTGGGTTATGATCATATTATGTACAATGCAATTCTGATTCTTGCTTTGTAAGGAGGTACAAATCAGGAGTAAGTTGAGATATTTCTTTTTCATATATGTATATAAATGGGAAAAGAAATCAAAAGCAATTTACGGAATGGAATTACAAAGTCTAAATTTATTGCAGCTTATTGAATCCGTAGTCTCTAATGACCCGGGCTTACGGAATGGTGTTACTTTATAAAAGCTCTAATTTTATGTCTTTAAAAAAAATAAGGAAACAAAAATAAAAACTTTTTTTTCCTCATTGGAATTTATAGCCCCTCTGGGTGTAGAGAAATACTGGAAAGACTTAATGTCTCAAAAGAAGAAAATGCAGATAGCAATCCTGACATTTATAGGTTTAAATACCGTGACGCTATGAGGGTTTAGCTGGTGATTTTTTTTTGTGGCATTTGAAACCAGTCTTAGTGATGAATACAGTGTGCACACACAAAGGTGGTGTTCATCACAGCAGGACCATATGCGTTAAAATAGCTGTACAGTCCCAGTGGAATTTTGTTTGTTTAATCCTGGGACATGTCAGTGGAAAACCAAGCATCCAAAACAGAAGCTGTCTTCGTTATCAGAGCTGCCTGATACAGGAACAGCTTCAGGCACAGAACTTTGCAAGTACTGGCTCTTGGTCCTGGCTGTGCAATGCTCAAGCAAAGGAGCTGAGCTGCCTGTGATGCCAACAAATGAATGAGTTAAAATTAAATTGGCTCGTGGAACATCTACGTCTGATCCAGTGTTTTGGTAGCTCTGCTGTGGCCATATCAAGGCCACTTGTAACAACAGAGCTATTGAAATGCTGGGTTATATTTACGTTGGAGAGGGGAACGGTGTGTTGGTGTTGCTATACTGTGCTCAGAGTGCGAGATGCAGCGTTTGTGCCAGCGGGTCTGGAATACCCTGAGCAAAACAAGGTGCTGGGGAGCATGTTCAGCTGGGCCACACTGTGCTGCTCTGGCCAGCAGGAGCCACAGCTCTCAGAAACGACAGTCTTCCCTTGTGCATGTAATAGATAGATACATACAGCCCAAGAACCCATTAATGTATAAATGGGTTTAAAATTAACCATAAATTAACCTTATTAATGTATAAATGACCCCCTGTGAATCCCAGAGAGAAATTTTTTTTTTTTTGGAAGAAATGCTTAGCAAGGCAGTAACTTAGTTTGGAAATCGCAGAAAAAAAACACCCTCAACTTGAGCAGAATGGCTGGGGAGATTTTTAGGCCTGCTCACAGGAGGGGAGGTGGACTCCAGCATCCTCAGCCAGAAAGGGTAGTGTCCACATCAGAGGCAAGGCATGAAGATCCTCTAGGAGTAGGACTGTGAGGCAGGGGGAAATGAAAGTAGCATATGTGCTTTATTATTGAAATGTGTATGTTTTACAGATGCTAATGTAAGCAAAAGGGTTTCATGGCATTTAAGTAAAATCCACCTGTTTCTGTCGGCAGCACAGACCTGTACACTGCAGGTCTGCACTCGTGTGGGAGAACTGGGAAGCCCAGGTGCCACTTGGAGTAAGGAGAGATCAAATGGGACTCTGTTTCATTATCCTCCTGGGATGAAATATATGGAAGATGGAAAGCAGATCAGATCTGAAAGCTCCCTGAGGCAAGATGGCTTGTCTTCAGGAAAACCAAACCAACCAACCAAAGCAACGATTATCCACGTTACAGACCAGAGGCATCCCATGTGTTGCCATCATGATAAGCATGTGCTTTTCCCATGAATATCTGTGACACGTTCTGTTTTACACGTTATCTGCAAGTTGGCCTCTCACGGAGCCAAATATTTGAGCAGGAGTCATCTCCATGGTGTTAGAGGGATCTGATTAGCAACCCAAGTGCAAACAGGGGCAGCTGAGTCAATGGCAGAGCTGACCCCAGCAGCCTGCCAGGAAGGGGCAGCTTCACATTCCAGCTCAGCACGGTGGGAACTCGGCCAGCCCTGGCTGCCCAGGAAAAGTCATGAATTAATGCATGTCTCTGCCGAGGATGGCATTGCTGGGGCCTCTCGGAAGGGAAGGGAATGGGCTAGTCTGTGCTTCTGCCTCCCATTCAAAGAGCAATTTTTAACCTCTGGGAGCACATAAATGCTGGGTTTGTAAATGGAGATGTGTAGGTTGTTGCTTGGTCTACATCTTGTTGTGGATAATGCTCTACATATTTGATGTAAATGGTACAATGGGTCTGACTCCAAAAGAACTGTGTAGCTCAAGGGATAAATTGCATCTCTGTTCTCAGGGGAGTGAGAAATGCTGCTCTGGTTAAGTCTCATGCAAGCTAATTTCTGCAGAGCCCGATGTATTCTCCTGCTGATGTCTTGCCTTTGTTGGGTTTTGTTTCACATGATTAATTAACCACACTGCTGCTTCCAAGCACCTGAGACTCGTTTGAAGTTGTAGTTTGATCAATTGATATGCAGTTTGCCACAGGTATAAACAACCTTATTGCATTAAACTGACACTTTCAGTAGTTTCTGCAGCCAGAAAACTTACTTAGGAAGAGCTTCTCCCTGCTGAATCATGGCTCCATGTTCTAGCAAAGTCTCGACCACCAAATGTTGGCTTTGGTGTTTAAAAGTGCCTCTTGTTCTAAGCCAACGTATTACTGCTTTTAAGAGATAAAACATGCATTGCCATGTGTTTAAAGCAGTTGTGTTGGCACATAACTTTCTCTCCAGAGAGCAAGAAAACTGCAACCTGGAAGGGATCTATGCAGTGGTTAATAATCTGCTGTAGAAGAGCTTTATCATGAGAGGTTTGGCTATTTTTGATCTGCAAAGCGCTCAGTATTCGTGATAGCACAGCTGATCCATGGCAGTATTGCAGAGCTGAATGGACATGTTTGTATTTGATGCCAGCTCTTCTGAGATTTGCAGAAATCTGACTGTGTGCTTTGCGCCATCTGACCTGCCCATCCCTTGGCAAGGCCAGCACACGCGTAGGTGATACCACCAGGGAGAGTGATGGTGAGAGCACGTTGTGCTCCTGCTTCCTCTTCCCCAGCAAATCATGGGAGCAGGAGCACCATGAGTGCTGGGACACAGGGGGAAGGAGGAGGTTTGTTAATAGAGTCCAGTAATCCCCAGAGGCATAAAGGAGGACATAGCAAAGTCAGCATTTTCAGCCCTGTAATCTTCACAAGGGAATGAAATCCCGCAAGGACAGCACCTGGCTCCCAGCAAGGTCTCCATCTTGCTAATGATGTCATCAAAGACACACATTTTCTGCCAGTGCAATGGCATTATTATTATTATTATTCTTTCCAACCTTAGTCCTGAAATTGAGTCCTGTTCACTGAGTGCTGGAGGAGGGATTGACAGGCGAGGAGGAGAACTGGGGGGAGAGAAGAGGGAACAGTAAAGAAAAGTCTGGAAGCAGCAGGAAAAGGGACCCTTGCCCTCCTCAGCATCATTGCTTAGTAAGGAAGAGAGCCAGAGAAAGCCCTCAGCTAAAGACTTTAGATTTGTCTGAAAGGCTGCTGGGAGAGCCCAGAGCTGAGTGAAGGAGGGGTGAAGTGGCCAGGGATACTGTGAATACTGAGGCATTTCCTGCACCCTTTGCATCATGTATTGCTGGCAGACTCCCTGTGTTTAGCACAAGTTTCTCCTTTCTTATTTAATGGCTCCAAGCATGAGAGAGGAAACCCAGATCCATAGAGAAGGAGAGGAGGAGAGAAAGGCAATCACGGGGAAGGACCGAGCCACTTTTCCTTGATCACACTGTGGCACGTGGCAGGGAATCACAGGGTCCCCGGCTGTGTGTCCTCCCATCTACAGCAGCCAGCCACATGTCTGTCACACTCTGACACTGGATCTGCAGCAACTGTTGCTCCAGCAGCTGCTGGCACGTACTTATCATCAGGGGTGTTGGAAACAGAGCCAGAGCAAAATGTCATTAAAACTCCAGCTCTGGGCACCAAGAGAAAAGTGGAGAAGGATTTATCAATGTGAATGAAAACAATGCGATAGATATTTTTTTAAGCACGGGTTTGGGGTGTCTTCTTTTGGATTTTGATTGATTTCAGATGACAATCAAAGGAATGGAACAAAATATAGTTGGTAATGTGTTCTATTGTTCCCGCATGGGTTTATTTCTACCTGTGTCTTGCATTCTGCCACAGTACGAAGGTGTGCAGTGGCTGGGAGCCCTGCCCCACTGATGGGACAGGGGGCATGGAGAAGCAAGGTCACTGGTTTGTGCCACTGACATTAACTCTGCAATGACAGAGTTACATAATTATGTTTTTTGGGGATCCTTTTTCTTTTTGCATGTTGCTGAGGGACTATCACAGATTGTGCCTTATTTACCTTGGCCGTTTTAGTGGCAGAGCCCGCTCTGGTTGATATCCAGTTTGTTTCTGTAGCACTCGCCTCCTCCCGGGGCCAGCTGTGCCCCAGCCCCCTGCCCAGGTCTGATTGTTTTCCTTCACTCTAAATAGTTTTGATTCACTGTCAGAGTCCCTTCATTTCATTGTGGCTTTGTTTACAGGGATGAAGCAACACACTAAGAGCCCAGAGTAACACAAATGATTGTAATTTTGGGGAAATTGGTCCCCCAGCTCCCGGGATCTCAACCTTCCCGCTCTGCCTGCTCGGTACCGGTGGTACCAACACACCCAGCTCCCAGCTTGTCTTGGCTTAAACCTACAACCACTCTTGTTGCTACTACATTTGAATGGAAGTCGGTGCCTTCTCCAAAAACTGTGCTTGCTGGTCATAATCTTGTAAAGTTTAAGGTTTGGGTTAAGCAGTTGCTTTCACCCAAACTCCATGACTTTGTGGGGTGGCAACCTGGCACAATCTGTGCTTGGAATAGGGCTGAGCACTCCCTTGACATCACTGAGGTGGACAAGGTTGAGGCAAACGCTATCACAGATCCCACACTTGGCTTCACATGGTGTGAATACCTCGGGCATAAGCTCTGCAGGGATAGTGGCCAGCCACGTGATGGTCCAGAGGAATCAGCTGGCCTGGGCTGGTGTTCAGCTTGTACGAACCGTGGTCCAGCACAGATACAGCTGAGTTGTTCCAAGCTGGATCCTGTTCAAGTTCAGCATAACTTCAGGGAGATGCTTCATGGTCAATCCTGCATCAAGAAAAAGAGTCAGTTCTAGCTACTTTCACCAAAACAGTGACTGAACTGCTTTTACAGCGGTGAAACTTTGGCAGATTGCATCTGTTTAATCAATGCAATAGTTGGTTTGAATAAAAAAAAAAAAAGGGAAAAAAGTCTTCTTGTGGCCACAGCTTTACACTATGATGGAACAAGTGCAAATGAACTGCTGAAGCCCCGTAATGTGCCAAGAGCCTGTAAGAATAAATCTAAGGGAAACATGTAGAGAGCCATGAGCACTGTTCAGTACTATCCTGTCCTCTCTTGAAAGAAGAACACTGCAGAAGTTCCTGGCGTCCATTGCAGTCGACGTGTAAGTTCATGGCTGAAAGGAATTAGGGATCATATGTTCATGCTATCTCTGCAGTGTCATCTATTTTTCTGGGGGTGTCAGGAACATAATCAGCTGTCAGAAAAATAGAGGCTTGGGAAAGCAAAGGATGTGGTTTTCCTGGCAAGTGCAGTCTCCTCATCTTATGTCCACTTAATCTGGACTGGAAGGAGTGGACACCGGTTCCCTTTCCTCACTGGTTTTTGCAAGATCTGGCTCAGCTAATGTGTTGTCAGCCACAAATCCTTATCTAGATGGCTCTCTGAAGCCAGCTGGTCTTTTACCACACGAGTGATTCATTTGTGTTGAGCAGCAGCAGATGACTCTCAGCATCGAACACATTTTTGTCAACATTCAGTAAACTGGGGTATATATAGTGCTTTACTACTTACAGAAGTGCCTCAAAACTTGTCACAGTGTTTGTGGAGGCAGATTCGATGTAAATGGCTTCCTGAGTGGGAGTCCTGGGTTATCTAGGGAATATGCAGGGATTGAGGAGTGATGCACTTGTCCAGAGCAGCCTGTGCTTCGAAGAACAGGTTGCAGCACTGCGTTGCTTTGACAACTGAAAACCACCAGCTTTTCAGTGCAGTAGTTACTTGTTACAAGGAGAAAACAGCTCATAATTTATTTTCAGGAATGAGGTCAAAATAGTGCAGCTCGGAAGGGAAGTGACTGGCACAGCGGGTTGGTAATGAGATACAAAGCCTTTCCCTGCGAGGTTAAATCCAGCTTCAGTCAGCAGTGACTGAAATCTTTTATCATTTGACAGTTGTTCACTGTGGCCTTTGCAGTGTTGGCTTTTTTCCCTGACGTCTGAGTCAGTACTTGCATAACCAGCCCCCTGCTCGGCTGCCCGTGCACCCCACGGACCAGCACATGGGGCAGGTTGGCAGGGAAGCACCCACTCGTCACATTTTCCCTGTGAAGAGGCCTCCTGGCCTTCAGAGAGTTTTAGGTTGAATGCCCTTCCTTCCAGGTTTGAATCCCTGAACCCTGCCCTTTTCCAGGGTGGTGGGGTGGAGGCTGTAGTCATCATGTGCTCCAAATTGAAGAGCAGCATTAGATCCATCTAGGAAGGGGGATACTGAGATCAGATTTGTAAGAGCTGTCCATGCTTCTTGCTCTGGCACATTAGCTGGTGAGAAGTGATCCTGTGTCTTCCCCTGTGAGTTTATTAATAATCATATTGTAGACTTTGCCTGCATTTCTTATGCCCAAGCTTTTGAATACTGTGTTGTCCTACTCTGACAGTCAGCAGACTTCAAGAAAGAGCCTCTGCAAATGTGCCTGCTTGGAGATGCACCGAGCTTTAGCCTGATGCAAAGGAAGCACCAAACAGTCTGTTCATGTTTTGGGGTTTTTGTGGCTGGTGACTTTGCCTGGCGCCTGCAGCTTCTAGTGGCTGGCTGTGAGCAGGCATGGCTCAGCCTTCCCAAGAGCAAGGACTGAAGTGATGGCTGTGAAATCCCTGCCCTGCTTTAGAGTATGAACTTGAGTGGGAAATGGGCCTTGTTGGTGTGTCAGCATGAAACGCCTGTCCTGTGAGGGAATGGGACCAAAGTCTCCAGGGTCTTAGGGAGACACCTGCAAAAGGATGAGAACAGGGGTGATGGAAAGGAGCAGAATGAAAGGGCAAAGGTAGATCTGCTTAAATAGATCGTATTTCTCACTGAGCCAGGGAAATCTCTGGCATGAAGGTATCCCGTGGTCCAAAGAGTCTGCTGTTGAGATGCTCACTCTCAACATGCTGAATCCTTTTGGCTCCTATGTTTTCATTTGCTTTACAGCAGGATGACAGCTCTGGGGGAGTAAAACAAGCCAGGAATGTGACTGCTGTCATGTGCTGGAGGCAGTGCTGTAATAGTGACCTGGGATGGGCCATGGGGTGAAGCTGGGGTTGGATGACGAGGGAGGGGAAGGATTTCCTGGAGAGGAAAACTGCCTGGCCAGCCCTTTGAAAAAATGTGAGTGTGCTCTGCTGAAGGGCACTCGTGCTCCTTCCTGCCAGAGGCTTGCAGCACCACAGAGTTGGGTGTTGAGAGGAGGGATCAGCTGTAACCTCTTGGGCAGCCAAAAAAAGGAAGCCATCCTGTGCATGCTTTTGGGGGCTGGTCTTACAGGCCTCCAGTGACCAGGCAAATGGAGGAGGAAGGTCTAAATCAGCTTGTAAACAGAAGATGAAATGACAAGAAAAAAGGAAATGTGTGAGGGATTCTTCAATTTACTTTCATAGCATCAGTCTCTAGTGGACCTGGAGTAGAGTGTTAGATGTAACATTTTAGCAGGAAGCACGGACAGGAGAGGAGAAGAGAGGAGAGGAGAGGAGAATAAGAATAAGAAGAATACAATGATGGAGTTTAAGGGGACCCCAACTGATAGGACCATTGAACATCCCAAGCTGAGTGTTTATTCGTTCCATGTGATTGATATTTACCCAGGTATGAGTTTAAAGTTTCCTTTAGACTTGTGTTAACAAAGTAGAGTTAATTTCTGGCTGAACTCTTTCAGTAGGATGGGCCCAAGTGTTTATGGCTCTCTTGAGAAGGTAGTACGCTTGCTACGTGTGTTTGACTTCACAGCTGGTGAAGTGAATGATGGTGGCAACACCAGCATCTTAAACTCTGTAGATGTACCTTTTGGTAACCCTTGGAGAGTCTCCTGGGGTACGCCTGGCTCCATCCTGACGTTTTAATGTAAGATGTGATATTGCTGCCCTTCGGCCTCATTTCATTGCTGGGTATCATGACAGTATTTACTTTATTGGTAAGAGTGTGCAGAGTCACAGTAAGAGAACAGGGCTTCATTCGATTTGAATCTACCCACCTTCTGTGCTGGGAGAATAAGATGGTAGTTGATTCCTCATGTATGGGAAGCATGGACTTGCCAGTGGTAGATAAGTACATCCCATTTCAGGGCGTATTTTAAGTTTTTTGATATAGTTGTGGGTTTGGTACATGGCTGTGCAGCAGCCTTCTCCCCTTTGTTTTCTCCCTTGTGCCCTCAGCCAGATCCTAGATAGACAACTCTATCCATAGCAATTGTTAGGAGAACTTGGCCTGTAGTTTTCTGTACACTTCCAGGGGTATAAACCAACAATGCCACTGTGCAAAGTGATTTCCTGGCCCCTTTCCTGTTGCCAAGACGAGTGTTTGTACTACACTGGAAAACCAGTTTGAATTAGAACTAACCAGAAGGACTGAGGTCTGAGTTTTGTTGTAATCCACATCACCTTGAGATCTAATTGTGGTAGGCGGAAGAAAGCTGGTGCTGGTGGATCGTTTCATGGGAAGGGGAGGGTTGGTCTCTGTGCCAGATGGTGTCTGGAGAAAGCTGCCATTTACTGCACTAATGTTCTGCTAAAAGCATCATCCACTACCAAGGAGGCAATGGAAATTACACTACCAAGTGGCATAAGGAGCAGGAGCAGTCCAGTAACAATTTATTTTCAGTCAAACAAGAGCCATGAAGTCATTAGTTATTTCTTCAGAAGGCTTTGGTAGGTGTGCTAGAGAGCACTGTGCTGCCTCTGCTGTGCCATATGTGCACAAAGAGATTAATTCCCAGGTTAGCAAGAGAGGAATTATGATGAGACACAAGTCTGAGTCAGACACAGTGGGAAGAGGCAAATGCCACAGGCTGAAGCAGTGCTTGGACTCACGTTGAATTTTGAAGAGAGCTAGAAGAGAGCTCTCTTTCTTTGTGTCTTTTTATAAGAGAAGAACAGGAGGTTTTAAAAAATGAATTTCAAAACGAAAGAAATGTCAAGTTATGGCTACATTATAAAGCTACAGCTTTCCTGAGGATTTGGAGTACTTTGCAAATATTTAATTACTCGTGCCTCGGTGCCCCTGTAAGCACTGCAGAAAATAAACAAAAGTAAACTGTGCTGTGAGTCCTGCAATCCAGCTGTAACTCTAGAGCCATTACTGGCACCTCTGGAGATATCTTACTCATTGCAAGAGTAGGAAACTGAGGCTAATATAAACTGATAAATTAAATAGAGAACAGGTCCCAGGGCCCGAGTCCTGAAGTCTCTGCTCTGATAGCCTTATATCCTGCTATTCCCAGCCTCGGGAAGTGTCACAGTCTAAACAGAGCCTTTAGCTGTGTGCAGCAGTAGGGTGTGTGTTCCCCTGGCACCAGCCCTGGAGCTGTCATGCGTACACTGCAAATAGATACCCTGCTGCTCTTTTTGTGCATTAATATTCTGTCTCTCGGTTACACAGTGAGTAGATGTACTATGCAGATGAAATCACCCACAGGGATTTCAGTGGGGTTCTGCAGGCTCAGATTTAGACTGTTCTTTTCATTAAGTTGCACCTCCAGTGACATATTTGTAAAATGTTTGGAGGTTTTTTTCAGTTTCCACGGTGTGTTCTCTCTGCTTTAGTATATTACAGAAGTAAGGTGCATGGTTAAGGCACTGATTTAGAGCAAGCAAACTAAGCAGATCTTTGCCTCAATTGCCTCATTTTTTAAAATTTACGCTGGATGAGAATAGCATAAATCATAGGCGAAGCAACAACTTACCCTGTTCCGCAACCCCCCAAGCAGCTGCTTTTGAAAAGCTGACATTTAGTGTAGTGATTAAGTATGAAATCCCCAAGTGTGAAATTAGGCATCAGAACAAGCAAGTGATTACTTCCAAACTTGCCTTTATACGTTGTGCATACAGCATTCCTCCACCCACCTTACCCCCGTTAATTTTCCTCCTCTTTCCTTTCCTTTGCCTGTCAAAATGCAAACCCTCCAGGCCGAGGCCTCTGCTCTCCTTTCCTTCCGTGCAGCGCGTTGCACACAGTGGGTGCTACCAGAAGCAGAACACGAGTAGTGATGATGGTGACTGTGGTTTGGAAGCTTTGGTGTGCAAAATCAGGGAGAGAGGCGGGAAGCAGTTATTGCAGGGGGCAGGGTGATGGAGAGACTGACAGTGCTGGCCACCGAAGTGTCTCCAAAGACAGGCAATTTGCAGCTTTATGTAGTGGCAGGGGAGCATTTAGCTCAGCTTGGCTGAAAACAGCCAAGAAAGCCTGGATAGGACAAGGGAGGTTAATGTGGAAAAGAGCTGTTAAATGCTCGCCTTAGCAGACAGCCTCTTTGCTAAAACAGAAAACAAAAGTTATTTCATTAAAGGCTCTGAACACGAAGTACTCTGTGAAAGTTTAAGTGCCAGGTGGTGTATTAAGTAAATAAAGTTGTCCTGCTGTAGGCATTGTTTCTCCCAGCAGCCGGCTGTGACCAGCAGTAGTACCAGTGACCATGTGAATCTCTGCCATGTGATGCAGGGCCGTGCCTGGCTAACGTGCTGACACGGGGCTGGGGAGTCAGGGGAGACTTGTCTTTCAGCACGTTGATAAGGGCCAACTGTTGCACGTGGCTTATTTGCATGGATTGGCTTACGGTCGTTAGTCATCTGGTTTGGATCAGAAACTCGGGGTTTGCACAGATGTCGTGTGTCTCTCCAGAATAGTTTGAATGAAGAGGAGTGATCGATTTTCGTTTTAGTGACTTTTTAGATGGGTGTCACAGTTAGCACCGTTAGCTTCCGCTCTAGCCCCGCAGCCATCCCCAGGCAGCGGCTGAGGAATGTCACATCCCATCACCTGCAGTCCTGGGTGTGTGTGCAGCAGGAGCCACTCAGGAGGTGGCCCTCCTAAACTCCTCTTGCCCTGCTGCCGGTGGCCGGATTGGAGAGTTAGCCTGGTGGTTCAGAGAGTGAAAAGCTGGTGTTTGCCAACTTCTCGACCCCACGCTCTGTGGGTGATGGACGCACAGGAGGGTGAAGCATTCTTTGCTCACGTGTGTCTCTCCTACGGAGAGGTGCCCAGACCTCCTCATCCCACTTCTTCTGGTCCTACAGGATGTTTTCCCCATCTGGCTATTACCTTCTGAGGATCACTGTTAACACTTTGCTCCTATCACTGGCACTTGTGCTGGCAAGGTACCCGTTGCCTGTGTTTCTGACACTGTGCTGGCCGCAGCCATCTGGTGTCTGGTAAAGCCTTGGTGCTGAGTCTCTCAGTATAATTAAGCTAATTGTTTGTGCCTGGCCCAGGCACTTATTCAGTGACTACCTCAACCTCTTTACGTCACCTGTCAGGCTGTCAAACAGCACTGGAATGTGCATTTGGCTGTCTCAAAAAAAACCAATTCTTTGCCATCAAGCCCGTGGGTGATCTCCCTTGCTTTGCTATGAATTATTTGCCTGTGGTATTCTCTCCTGTATTTGCAAGACAAAGGAGGAGCATTGGCAGAAACTTAAGGAGTTAGAAGCCAGGCTGGAACCTTCCTGCCAATGAGAACTAGAAAAAACCCGTTGGGAGGGCTGCTCTACACCAGGGTTTCTGGCCTCTGCTTTGCTGTGTTTGGATCCCATGCGTTTGTTGCTTTATGAGCTGATAAACGTGTCAAGTCTTTCCAGATTTGGCAACTACACGTAACAAACGTAAGATAACCAATGTATGGTTCTGGGCAAGGTGGAAGATCCTTCGTCTGATCGTCAGTGCAGGAGAGATCTGCAGTAAACCCTTTAAAGGATACAGCGTTGGGCAAGAGTTTCTCCTGATCAGCCTTCCCTCATAAAGGGGCCTTGAGAGCCTCAGAAGGAAGAACAGTTCTCAAAACTTTACTAATTAATCTCTTCAGCTCCTGATTTTCTCAGTTTTACGAGGAAAAGGTGTTACACTGCAGATTCCACAGATACAAGTGTTGTTCTGGCACGTAAATAGACACGAGCAGAGCAGAACTGGCAGAATCCTAGAAACTGATGGGGCTTTGTCTTTGGTTCTACAAAGTGAAATAGCTTCTGAAGCAAAAGCTGGAGCTTTCAGGGTCAAGCATGTCTGTGGTCAAGACCACTTAAGGAGTGGTTTCCTTTGACATGTTTGAACTAATATAAAGATATTTGATTTTTACTGCAAAAATACACATTTTCCTGAGAAATTTTCAGGCAGAATATGATAATTTAATGCCTTAGAAGGTGTATTTTTCTCTTTCCTTGATTAATAACAAAATCTGAAAGATGTTTTTGGAAACAAGTAAGCTTCGCACCGAATGTTGTACCCACTCCCTGAAAAGCCATGGAGTTGTTTCAGTAAGATTGAAACAAATGCATTTTTTAATGCAGCTAGGATAGATGCTGCTCAGGCGGAATCAGGGAGCTTGGAAGACTGGAATGCCCGGCCATTATATGCGTGATGCACTGTCAATCACAGATATAGGCTATAGGGTACAACAGTAGCAGCTGTAGTTCTTACATGGTGGGAGGCACCTGAATCGATGTGTGATTGACAATATTAGATAGAGCAGGAAATTTCCTGGGCATACCTATGATATTTTTTGGTACTGTAACTCTTCAGATTACTTTTCAGGATTTATTTATGTATTTATTTAAAGCTAGCAGGTATTTTACAACATTTAGTGTCAATATTACCAGTGCTATTTGGATAGAAACAGCCAGTGGCCATTTACCTGCTGATGGGTTCAGAGTTTTATACTGCCATTAAGTGGCATTAAACCTCATTTCCCATAATTTACATCAATTTGCTTATGTGTCAAAATTAACATAGTATTGTGTCTGAAGAGTGAATCAGTTTAATGAACCAGCAGCTCAACTCAGATTCACTTGTGCTGCTGAGTACTTAAAATTCAGCCGCCACAGCCTGCTGCCTTCTCTGTTTCACTGCCAGCTGAGAATGCAAATGAAAGGACAGTGCTGTCCTGTGAAGGAATCAAGACAAAAAATGTTACATTGGAGCCACAGCAAATGGAAATTTCTTTTGGGTTTTGTTTGTTTGTTTTTTCCAGAGAATTATCAGTCTAGATGGTAAATTAATATATCCCTCTATGTAAACTTGGGAAACTGTTTTAGCAACAGCTTTATATGTTAGCAGTGTTATTTTTTGCTTGATCAGGTACAGGATGAAAGAATACTGAAATGTGATTCCTAGGAAAAGGGAAACTTCAAAAGTGGTTTAATTTTCATATCCAGTAACTCTGACCAGTTTCAGCAACTTCAAATGCAAAAATAAAATTTGAGAGCAGGCTGCTGGCTCTATCCTTTGGGCCCTCCACAGGGGAGGGTGACTCTTACTGTCCCCCTGCAGCATTCACACATCCCTGAAATTCCTAGCAGCATCATTTGTGGGCAGGTGGCTCCAAAGGTTCACGGGGGCAGCAGCTGTTTTTCTTTCTGGAAAAGGATTGATAATAAAATGAGAGGCTTTGGCAGGAATCACTGGGCTGTGAGCATCCTTCCTCCCACAAACCACCAGATGCATCCTGCCAGGTCAGGCATGAAATGTAGGTGACAGAACTCATTGTGGGTGTCACCCTGGGAATGTAGGAAATGTAGGAGGGCAGCCACCCTTCTTCCCTTGGGAGTACACGGATGACAACGCAGCACTTCATCCTTTATCCTTTCCTGTTATGTATCAGTGGAGGGCTGGCTTGGATCAGAATGCCCAAGTTGGTGGGTGGAGAACTTAATGCCGTGCAAAATAAGAGCTTTATTTAAAAGACATCATTTCAAATACCCAGAGAAACAAGTGATGGGAGCAACATTATTTTTGTGTATCTGTGCCCAACCCAATACCAGGCAGTGCTGACTTGGGCCAAAGGGGTGGGCTCTGCTGTTCCAGCAGCACTTCCTTGGGGCTCTTGGATCCAACCTGGGATTTGTAGCTCAATCCCAGCTGAAGTTGCTCAAATAAAGGCACAGGACTGAGTTCTGGTATGCTGTCACTGTCAGGGGGAAGGCAATTGGAGATAGACCCATTCTGCTCAAAACTGAGACTAGTGCTATTTAGTTCTGTTAGGATCCATGTAAAGCCATATCATAATATAAAAGATGTTTCTGTATGTTAATGCAAATTTTCACCATGCATTCATATAGTCTTATGAATATTCTTATCATATGCATATTCCATTTTGCAAATGTTAGACCTTAAGATTACTCGATATGGGAATAACAAAGTTATCCTCTTTATTTGATCTTGTTTTGTCCTCAGAAAGGAAATGTCAGGATGAATCAGAACAAAGCAAACCTCTTGGATTGTTTCAAAACTGGACAGGGGTGATCAGTAGAAAACATAGCATTATTGAATAATTGGATGGTTTGGGTTGGAAGAGACTTTAAAGATCATCTAGTTCCAACCCCAAAGGACAAAACCTTGTGTTAGGCAGTGACACAGGAACTGATCTGCTAGACTTTTCTCTCTCTTTTTAATTTTTTTTTTCCTAAAATTGTTTTTTTGTGCTATGGAAAGAAGGAACAGCTATTTAGTTTCTTAACATGAAAATGCCACATTTTGTTTGTATTGTTACCAGAACCACTAGAGTTTGTGGACAATTTTGAAGATTGTTTCTTCTCTAAAATCCTGCGTACATACTGAATTGTTTCAGCTTCATTATAGAAGAATCTAGACTTATTTTCACTGCTTCATTGTTTCACATGCTTTCTCCAAACTGAACTGTTTTCAGCCATGGGACAGAGCTGTGTCTTGTCTCTTCATTGGATTCCTTCTGCTGCAGTAGAATAGGGCACCTACTGCATGTACAGATAACAATATATTTACACCAGTGCTGCCTGCTTAGTTGGCAGTCCAGTAGGACTAAAGTTAATACAAAGTTCTGTTACTCCTGAACTGGTTTGGGTCTGGGGATTTATGACAGATTTTCATTCTTTTATGTTTCAGGCTATTATAAAAAACCTTGCAGGGTTTAGGGTGTTGAGCTGTATCACAGCATCCAAAAGTCTTTTGGTTTAATAACCATATAAAGTATTTAATGTTTCCTGTGTGATTATGCCTTCAATCTCAGTATTGTGCAAATGTAAATAACATAGATACCACAATAATGCTATGAGTTGGGCTTTTGAAAGATTGAAAAGCTTGACTACATAAATTTAATCAAGTACCCTGCAAAATAATTGTATTTTTCCCTCTACCTCTGTGCAGAAACTGAGCCATAGACAAATTGAATCTCAGATGTATTAGGGTGTGCCTCACAGCAAGTACTTTTTGTTCTAAGGGCCTAGTTGAAACAAACAGTTCTAAGGCTCAGTGTTCTGGAGTCACAGATGCTCTTCATCCATAAAACCTCATGCCAAGCGTCCAAGGCTGGCATCCAAAAGGAGATTCACCACTAGTGAATGTTCTTATAAAATGGAAACCGCGGTGTCTGTCCTGCCTGGGCTGTTACATGTCTGTAATGAGGTGGCCATAGTTTTCTCAGGGGGTAAGAGATGCTACTTCCTTGGTCTCCTTTGATCCACAGCTCCCTGTGTCCTGTAGGCATCCTCTGCGCTTGGCAGGCCGGCCTTGTTTGGCTGCTGAACGTGTGGTTTCCTTATGTCTGGTAAAAGCTCTTCTGGCAGAGCCTCTTGGTTACTGGAAATGGTTCTTGTGGACTTGCTGAATACATTAGCACACAGTGAACACATCCCAGCAGCAAGACTTTAAGATCTAATGGTGTTTTTCTCCCTTTTAGTGGTTTTACATTTGCATCGATTACAGCTCCCATCCACCTCAACCCCGGTCTGAGCACTCAGGGAACGTTTGTACATCCATAAAAACATGGAAGAGCATCTTCCCCAGGACTGTTTATCTAAATTCGTCTGTAAGCAAAAAACTGAACCGGCAAGTTTGGTGTCCTTTTAATCCTTCAGGAGGTGGAACACACTCTTCAGTTCTGACTAAAATCAGAAGTTGAGGACATTCAAAATGCCAGGGTGGTTATTCTTGCCTCTCCCCATGGCATGTCACATCAGCCAACATTTGTATCTGCCTACAACACCCAGTCTCCACTGTGTTGTTGCTGCTTGACTGGCAGAGCTGCAGGGCTTGTTATGAAATGAAATGGAAGTCCTCGGAGGGCAGCTGCAATTTTCGAAAAGGACCAAAAAGAGGGACTGAGTGGTGGGTCCTTTTTGACTCCAACAAAGCTAAAATTTATCAGTGAGAATTAGGATTTTCTTTGAAAGAAACAAATACTGTACTCTGCACCACTAAACCCACTACTAATAAAAAACATCAGATCCTGATGATTTTGCAGGTTTCTTGTTGAGTGACTCTATTATCATAAAGTTAAGTCTCTTGTTATGTAAAAGCCATCAAGGAAGGTTGTTTTCAAAGAAGAATAATAGCTAAAGAGCGGTTACCTATATTCCATGGTAATTCCTTTAAACATAAGATATGCTAACTCTTCCCCACATATGTCAGGAGTAATAGTTTCTTCAAGTAATAGATCCCTCCCTGAGTTGTTGGATTTCCAGTCTTCCAAGTCTCAGCATCTTAGTAATTGCTGAGTTTTATTCTCACTTTCCGCCAATACAAAGTTTTCTTTGAAAATGCTCCCTGTGAGGTAAAATGTGACGAAATGAGCTGTATTAATGCAGTTTACCCTGGGTTCAAAGGAAGGACTGGTGGGGGTTCAGTTGCACCAATGCAAAGCTCTTGAATGGAAGAAAAACCTCTGGTGCAGTAATCTCTGGTGGAGCCCTGAAAGCTCACACTGAGAAGAGGAGCCTGACTTACACGAAGGTGCATCATCATGTTCCCAAACACTCATTTGAGTGGCTTGGGATTTTGTGCTTCTTAAATGTTCTTATCTGCTCCCTTTCAATGAAATTGAGTCCCTGCTGGACTAACTGATCGTCTGCAAAAGTCTCTGGAAGGACAAGAAGTGAACCAAATTCAGAGGTCTTATAGCCTACTTAAAAATATGTATCCCTGTTCAGCATTATAGTTTTTATGCATCTAAGTCTGTCCTGATTTATGCTGCCAGCAGAGAATCTCCCTCTGTTTGCTGACGTACATATAGATGTAACAAGAAACACAGATGCTGGCACCTGAATTTTCTAACTGGTTGTGGATGTCTGCTGGTTCCTAGATGGGTAATATATATAGCTTAAATCTGTTTGATCACAATTCGGAACGGCCCTAGGAACGTGACCAAAAATACAGCTGGGGTAGATATACACATGTCAAATAAAAACAGGATGTTCACAAGAGAAATTATCTGCTGCTGACATGGATTTTCAGCAAAAGATATGATTAATCTTTCTCCTCAAAGGCTACTGAAAACAATTCTAGTTTGTACAAAGGCATTGCCAAGAGCCTCAGAAAGCAAACTGAGGCTCATGGGAAATATGCCCTGTTCCTTTTTGCCTCTGCTCCTAATTGTATTCTTTCTGCTGGATGAGATACTGTTAAAATAATGAAAAGGAAGAAAAAGCAACCATTAAAGCTCTTGAGCCATTTGTAATCCTGAGACTCACAGGAGTATTAAAATGATAACAAAAAAATAATACCCGTGCTGAGCATCATTTTAGAAATAAGCAATCAGACGGGAGGTTAATACAACACAAGCCTCCAGCACTCCTGTCTTCCCACTGTGCCTCCCTGTAATGGATCAGACAGTTCAACCAGTTTGAAACAGTTTTCGTGGCAAGGCAGAGCGATTCCCTTTCACAAACAAGGAGGTGAGATCCATACACTCAGTTTGTGAACGCACGAACGCACAGGTTCGCTGTAAAGCTGAGATTTCCACCTGCTCTTCCTCTGAACTGATCTTGGGTCCTTATTCTTGTTCACAGCCTCTGGCCTCTCCTCTTCTCCATCCACCCCGACACAAGTGACCAAGCAGCCCACGTTTCCTCTTGAATCCTATAAGCATGAGCCTGAGAGACTAGAAACACGGATTCACTGCTCTTCACCTCTGGACACAGGGCAGAGATTCCCTTTGCCTCCAGCTCAAAGCACAGCCAAGCCTCCCATCATGACACCAGCTCCCTGTGCTACCTCAAAACCAGTAAGTAAAGCACGTGTCCGGTTTTCCAGAGGGAAGTGTACAGGGTTGTGTGTTAACTGTGTCCTGTATTACGACTGATGGGCTGCAGTGTGTGTGTCCGTACTGTGGAACAGCGCAAGGACAGCGTCGTGGGCCTTTCATTGCAGCTTTCCCAGAATATGGCTCAGCGGGCACTAGGAATCCAAAGGTGGCATCTCCCTTCTGATTTACCCAAATAGTAACTAATGATTGCACCAGCTTCAAAGTGAGTTTTGCAATGGCTACAGATGCCAGCGTACGCTGCTGAGATGCCACCTTGGAGACGGGTAAAATTTTATTTAGTATTTTCTTTTACCTCCCTCAGGAAGAACTGATGAGAGAGTTAGCAGCCAAGGAGAACATATCAAAAAGACATTCACAGTATGAGCTGCGGGGGTTCTGACTTCCTGCTGCCTCTGGGGTCTGAGATGAATGGGATAGCTGGTGACTAGTGGCACTAGTTGCTATCACACCTCCTGCCCCAGCTCAGAGTAGAGGAAGAAGGGCAGCACTACCAGGGCATCTATCCAGCTCCCACATAGTAGAGGTGTCTTCATAAGAAGTTTCTTCATTTCCTGGGAATGCATAACTCAGCATTTCCTGGGAACTCATAAATCGCAGCCTCTGATATTTTCCACCACAAGATCTGCATTGCAGGCCACTGTGCCTCCTCCCCTCTCCCTTGGCCAGCCCGAGCCTTAGAGGCATCACTCTCCTTTTCTTTCTTTCTCCTCTTCCTTTTTACCCCTTCTTTCCTTTCTGTGTTAATTCCTTGTTAATTCCTGTTCCTCTGCCTCATGGAACCAGCAGATTTGACCAGAATTAACTACCCTGCATCTGTCTTGCCCATCTCTTGTTCTTTTTTCCCCTCAAAATATAAAATCTTTGACGATTTCAGTATCTAGAAATCTAGAAATGTAAAGGGCACAAAGGTTCTTGAGATCAGTTTCTCTGTTGAACAACTGCAGGTTCTGTTTCGTTCCAGTTCTCAGTAATTTATTTAAAAGCAGGAAGTCTCCTCCCACTCGCCCATGGGAAAGCTGTTCCAGGATCTGAGCATGGTAACACAGCAATCCCAAAACCTTTTTGCTCTTGTGTTAGGTACCTCCACAGCAGCAGCAGCTCTCGTGATGCTGAAAGCATTTGGGCCCTGGGTCAGCATTCAGGGACTACTTTTAAGTCATTTACACACATCCCGTAAAACACGTGCCCTGTTTTGGGGGCCCCTTCTGTAAAGGTTAGGAAGTCTCTGATTTTCAACCTGATTTTTTTCGTGGACAGGTTATAACCATTTGCTCTTATAATTAATGGCCATTTTCATTCATTGTTTGTTACATCCTGTTGTACCTGTAGCCAGCCTTTGTTTTTTCCTAAATTGAACAAGCAGTACAAATTACAAACTTTCTATTCTGCTGCTCTGCAAAAGTAAATCATTAAAGTATTAAATAAAATATGCTTACAGTTAAGGAATTCCAGCAGTAAATTTTGTCTAGCCAACTCACTGCCTTTCCGTGTCAGTATAGTTTTGGGATGCATAAATAATGAAACCCAAAGGTTTGTAGGACACAGAAATATTTTGAGTAGGTTGTAGTCAATCAGTCATATTATTTGCATATGAATGTGTTTATCTGTGTTATGCAGCTACAGAGGAGCCTTTTGTACCTGTTAGAATAGAAGTGAGGAAACAGCATAATCTTAGCACATTCCACTGACCAAAAGACTGAGAAGTTTATTTTGTTTTTAATTATTTGCTGATTCAGACAATACGAAGTTGAGTAGAAGATGCCAGAATAAAGAAACAAAATTCTCAGCAAGTTTTTATGAACAGCTGTGGTTGTATATATGTACAAGAGAAAGTCTGGGTGGAAACTCAGTTTGTTGGACTCAGTTCTCTCCTGTTCAGAAGATACAGAAACACATGAGATGTGTAGCACCTGTCTGGTACTCTCTGTACTCATTTATATCTGGGAACAGTGAGTATGCAGGGCTGTGAATCATTAGGTTTCTGGTTTACTTGGTAATAAATGTCAGCGGCCACAGTTCGGTGAGGAACAAAGCTCTCGATGTTTAATTTTCAACAGAGACTGGAGAGAGAGATTAGATTTGCCATGTTCTTCCAGTGAGGGAAACTTTTAGAGGGAAAGGGTAAGTTCCTGCAGAAGGGCACGAACCTGAATCCGATACGTGTTCGCTCAGGACTGTTGTGTCTTTCAATCCCTGCAAGTTACCGTCCCAGCATTCATTTACAAATGCAACAGCAGTAGACCAACATCCTTTTTTAGAGTACTGTGTCTCAAACATTTCATTTATTTTGAACTATGTGTTAATAAATACATGATTTCACAATCACATGCCATAAGCAAATCTGTAAAAGGCAAACTTGATTTCTTGTTTACTTACATCACCATTTGCTGGCATAAAAAATTCAGTTATCTTAAAAACACACCATAAATTAAATGAGAAATGGTTTCATAGTGGCCATGATGTTAGATGACCAGTTTAATGATAGGGAAGCTTCTATGTTGGCATCTGAAATGAGAAGTTGACTCTTATCTACAGGGCTCTGTCAACTTAAATCTCATTTACTTATTACATTGTTTAACTGGCGATGATAATGTGCGAGATCCCAGAACTATTATAAATGATTCATGATTACTATATATATTACAGTAGAAAAGAGGAACCCTTGGACCCAGACCTGGAATTATTATTTAAAAAAAACCAAAGAAGAGCAGGAAGGTGCAGTGTCAGTACTAGGAACTATTCTTAGCCTATTTTTATAATTAATCACATTTGAAGCTGATTCTGTACTTGTTTTCTGTATGTCTGAAACTCTGGTGCAGAATGGTTGAATCTGTTCAGTAAGAGAGAAGGCTGGGAGGAAAGACTAAAAATATTTATTTCCCAGGAGATGTAACCAAAACCTTTCCTGATTTAGTAGCACTTACAACGGTGTATATTTTTACATGATTTTTAAGCCTTTGATTCTGGTGGGGGGAATAAATAGCAGGAGACAGTTCCTGTGAGAGGGAGATCCTCCTTCAGCGAGTATCATCTCAACACAGTATTCAAAGCTAAGCAATTAACCTCATGCTAAATGGATGTCTGTGATTATCACCGAGGTCTGGATTTATCCCACCTAACTTTAGAAACCTACCTGAGCTGCTTAAGCAGGGAGTACAGTGGCTCTAGTTGTCTCTGTATCCCCCAGAGAGGCATTTTCAGGGGATGAATCAGATCTCCGAGGGGCTGAGCAGCCTGACTGCAAAGGGAGTGACTCCGGGTGCTGCGTTTCTGAGCGAGGCACTTCTGAGAGGTGCCCAAAGCGAGACGTGATGGGGCTGGGACACACCATTGCAGCAGCTCCTACAGGCTTTCCCCCGGCTGTGCAGGTGTTCCTAGCCGTGGAGTTAGAAGGTTATAATGAGAAATTCAGCTGATAAGAGATCAAAGCTGTACCTAAAGATTACTGCGTTACACGGGGAAGGAGCGACTTGATTTTTCACAGTACAGTTCGTGACTCATGTACTTTGGCCTCGTGTTGTTTGGACGGTGTAACCTCTAGGCAGTAACTGGTAAACGATAACTCTTCTCTAATGTGACGTTACGGACCATGAAAGGAATGCAGAGAGGCTGCATGTTCGGTAACGAGCGTGTTTGCCCTGTTTCCGCTTTGCCCGTATTTTGAAGTGGAATGTGGTGTGTTGAGCTTTAATGTTGGTTGTGTCCTTTTCATTTCATCCTTTCTTCTTCCACTGATGTATAAGACATCATGAAAATATGACTGTTCCCTGTGTCCTGCAAACACAAGCGTTTCTGTGGTACATCATTTCCTGGCCTTTATGGGTTTCCCCTTTCCCAACAGGAGAGGAGTCCAGGCCAGAAGGGGCTTGCTCCAGATTGGAGAGTTGCCTTTGAGGTCTCTTTTGGTGAAAAACAAAGCCAGGGCTTCCTCTGCTCACAAGAAGTGATAAAGGCAGAACATGCCTACAAACGGTACTTTCCCTATGATCGTGTGATTTGGAGAACCGCCGTTCTCCAAAGAACTTCTAAGCCAAGTAATTGCCCAGAACGTTCTTAAAAAGAGGAAATCTCAGACAAATAGTAGTCTGAGACTTACTCTTACCTTGTGTGAGCAAGTCCTGTTAAAACTGCAGACAGAGCACACGTGAGGCACTGAAAGAGGCTGGTCTGTGTTCATTTTACACAGTCCCTCCTGCTCTAGTATATGGGAGAGGAGAGACCTAATGTACAGCTGGGACTCTTCCAGTCCTAGATACAAGAGGGAAAACAGATTGTTCCTGCAGCTACTTGCTTGTTAAACAGTAGCACTTCCCTGCAAGGCTATTCATGCTTTTTCTTAGCCAAAATGTAGTAAACTCCAAAACAGGGCTGTTAACTTGTTCAGCGTGAAAGGCTCTTACATCACACCCTGTGCTGGCAAGGAGCCTGGGAACCAGGATATGTGAAGCAGGTCCTTGGGTTTGGCTCTCTCAAAAAAAGCCACACCGCCTATCAGAGCTCTGTAATCTGCCAGCTGGTTATAGAGATTTAAATCTGATGAAGAGAACAGAAAAATGTTCTTTGATTCCGATGTTGTCACGAAAAAAGGCACAGGCTGGGAAAAGAAGAATCCAGTCTGCAAATGCACCAGAACTCCTTATTTCAGCATTCGTGTGGTTTCAGGCAATGCATGAGAGTGCCAAGGCATTACTGTGATTCAGCTTTGATTTGCACCACAGTAAACTGATCACCAAAATTAGAGCCCGAAAGGCCGTCATTTACCAGTGACGAAAGCTCCGGCAGTGCTGGTGTGTGCTGTTGTGTCCAGGCTCCTTTTAAGTGCCTTAATAGCAGCACTCCTGGGAGGTGATTGTGTTCTCTAATAGATCCCAGAGGCTGTAACAAACCTTGTTTAAGCATTTCTCCCTATGGGAACTGTTGTTATCCATGTGAAAGCGTGTTCAAATTTAAAACGGTATATATCTGTCCAACAGCTGGCACTTAACTAATTAGCTGCAAACCTAGTAAAGGAATAACTTTGTGATGAACTACGCAACAGTTACGAAAAATATTACTGGGAAAATGTTTTGAGCCCCCCCAGATTTGATTTCAGTCTCCTTAGACATCATGGTAGCTCCACTGAATTGAATATAAGCTCACAGGAGAATTATTTAATATGGTTGGAAAGTCCGTACTGAGATTTACTGGGACTTCAAGAATAAATGAACCAATAAATTCACTTGGACTTGAACATTACAGAAATAGAAAGTTTCTGATGCTTCACACAGCTTTTTAATTAAAACTCACATTTTATCAATATTCTGTTTGTCCACTTCACCTTCTCCCTACTAGTCATATCTTTAGTATCACATTTGGTATTTTCCTCCCATTTTAGTATTTAAAATATGCAACTAGCATCTTAATATCCTTTTTCTACTTGTTGATTTGCCTTTTTTTTTAAAGCTACTTATTTCTTTTAAAATAAAAAATGTCCAATCACAACCACCTGAAACACTGGTTTCCTCATATATTTGTATTCTGGTTGCAGTGTTCAGATTTGTGCAATCAATCTTACAGGGCAGAGAAATTGTATTGCATAAAGATGATTTTTTTTCTCCCCTAAGGAAGTGTGCGTCTGTGTCATCTTGTGGCTTTTTCTGCAGCCACAGAGATAATTTAATCAACTATCCATGTATTCACTCAGTGGAGAATTTATTTTAATGACATGAAGTCCTACAGTTCCTGTTCCTCCTAGTCCTAGATCAAAAGGAGGAAGGCGAGGTGGAAAGGATGAATAGCCAAAGTGCTGAGTCCAATCAATTCCCAGCTGCTTTGACAGCTCTCGTAGGGCTATAAGTAGCTAAGGCAATTAAAACTAGACCATCTCTGGCGCTTTTTTAAGATGCACATTGGTACCGAAATCATGACCCCAGCATCCTGAAGACAGTTAGTGGCTTAAACCTAACATACTTTTATCACCCTAAGTCCTGCACTGTGCATGGTATAGAAAGGCTAAACCTCAGGATCTGGCCTCTTGTGTCTATATAAATAGATATCTTTTGGTTAAGTAACGTGATGTAAGAGAGTGCTCGAGGGACAGCCTCGTTTTACCCATTGAACTGATTTCTCATGGCACAGTTTGTCTCTGGATTTTAGACTTGATAATTTTATAAGCATCCTGATATTTTGCTAGAAGATCTAGAAGATCAGAACTTCTCATAGGAGTAAACTCCATTAGTGATTAGAAACTGGATACCTACTCTCTGATTTAATGGAAAGCTGCAGTTTAATGTAAGATCACTGACAGTTTCTTACCAGCTGGTAAGAAACAGGGCAATTTTGGAACATAAAAATTATTTACCATCTAGGCTGTTTCTTCACAATAGGGAAGGGATTATAGACCAGAGTCTTTCCATGGGAATGGAGCAGAGATGCACAGCTTTGAACCTATTTGGTTGCACCTTTCCTGCTTCTGGATTGGACTAGAGGGAAAATACAGCTAAGAATAACCAAAAAACGCTTATGGGAGGGAACTCCTAAAATTCCTCAGCATCTGCATCTCTCTTAACCCAGTTTTGTCTGTATTTTATTTTTAGATACACTCTTTAATGGCCAACAGAGCTTTAAAGAATGTAAAAAGCTGGTTGGAAATTTTCTGCATAAAGCAGTCATATTCCTTTCTCACTTACTCACAGCATTCCTCAATCTCTGAAATAAACTTGTGAAGTTGAGAGAAATAAAGGGGACATCATGAAACAAGACTCACTCCTGTTTGGCTTCTTTCTCCCAGCTTTCATATTTTATAGTGTCACTACCTGCTTGTGCATGAGAAGAGCAATATAGCTCTTTAAAAATACAGCTTGTGTCTGGGTTTTTTTTCTTTTAAGATTACAATCAAGCAAGTTTGGCCATTTGAAAGTCAGCTGCATGGGCTGCTGACTCAGAAGAGGACTAGATACCATCTTGGCAGCAGCTTGGAAAAATGTTTCCATTGTGCTGGTGAAATGAATGCAAAATATTTATTCTTTGAGCTTGTTCACAACAGCAGCTCAGTTCTCAGCTGGAACCGAGGGTGGGGCCATGTGGAAGACATTTGTAGGAAGACAATAATGATTTGTACAGGGCCCAAGGTGCACATAATCTTATTGTATGATTAACAAAGGACAAGGCTTCTACCATATGGGGCTTAGAAGCTGAAGTGTAAACCGGTGAATTAATCAACAGAGAATAAAAGAGAAAAGGTAACAGAGGCTGAAGGGCAGCAAAAGAAGAGGAGGAGACAGAATTCAAGAGGCAGATTAATGTAGTCTTTTTGCATGTTTAGTCTTTCAGTAAACTGCCAGTGGTAAGGTTAGTATGTTAGACTTTTGACATTTTGATCTATCCTAGTTCTTCACTTAAAACTGCACAAGCCAGGGCATCCGTGGTATGTAAAAAATCTTCTTCCTTCTGTATCTCTGGACAGAAAGTTACTAATTGCTATTTTGTGGTGTATGAGCGCATATGATTCAAGCAAAAAGGTAAACACGCTTCTTGCTCTGAGGACTTTGTTGTCCAAGAGCCTGATCCAGCAAAACAGGCTGGACAAATTCTAAAACCGTAAGAAAGCATTGGCTTAAACAGGATTGTTCCTAAACACTACTTCCAGTGCATGCTTGCAGAAGAGATTTTAAGTGTAGCCATAACATAGTGAGCAATGACAGAAGGCACTTAGGAAAGGTTACCTGAAGGTTACAGCCCCAGGTTTGGTTGAGGTTGCTATTTGTATTAATGTTGCTGAATCTCAGGTGCTGTTTTGGTTTTGGCTGATGTCAGTGCGGTGGTGGCCTTGATCCAGGAAAACACTTAAATGTGTGGTTAATTTTAAGTATATTGGTAGCCCTGATGCAGTCAACAGCGCTAGAGCACTTAAAGCTCTGTGCATGTCACTTTGCTGGATCAGGGGCTTTGTACAAGTTTTATGGTCTATTAAAACACTTAAAAATGACAACCGCAAGTACTGAAGATGAGCAAGGAAGCTGATGGGTAGAAGACAGAAAAAACAGTTGGGGAATACATTAAAGGGTCAGAAGAGAATGAGGGAAAGAGCTTGGGAATGAGAGAAGAGAGGAGAGGAGAGGGAGAGGGAGAGGGAGAGGGAGAGGGAGAGGAGAGGAGAACTGGTAACAATGGGAAAAAGCTCCTGACTGAGAGGCAGGGAGAGCAGCAGCTGCAAGATTGCTATCTCCCTGCTGTTGTGTGTTTGGTATTTCATGTTGGGATTTTTGAGTGTTTCCAGTATTTACTGGGAAACATTTGTGGTGTGTTCTACCTCAGGATCCAGCTCCTTACATAAACTACAGCTACAGATGAAGACATGGCTTATGAAAGAAGACAGCAGACCCTTTTCCTCACCCTTTCCCTTAAGCATGCTGGAAATGACTGCACAAAAGTGCATCCCACCAGACATCTTGCATACAGAGAAATCTCTGCCAAGGCTGATTTCTTAGGGAGCACTGTGAGGAATACAGAATCACAGAATCATTTAGGTTGGAAAAGACCTCCAAGATCATTGAGTCCAACTTCTGACCAATCTCCACCTTGTCAACTGGACCATGGCACTAAGTGCAACATCCAGTTGTTTCTTGAACTCCTCCAGGGATGGTGACTCCACCACCTCCCTGGGCAGCCCATTCCAATGTTTAACAACCCTTTCCATGAAGAAATTCCTCCTGATGTCCAACCTAAACTTCCCCTGTTGCAGCTTGAGGCTGTGTCCTCTTGTCCTGTCGCTGGTTGATTGGGTGAAGAGGCTGAGCCCCATCTTGCTACAACCTCCTTTCAGGTAGTTGTGGAAAGCAGTACAGTCATCCCTGATCCTCCTTTTCTCCTAAACACCCCCAGGTCCCTCAGCTGCTCCTCATAGGACTTGCTCTCTAGACCCTTCACCAGTTCCATTGCCCTTCTCTGAGCTCGCTCCAGCACCTCAATGTCTTTCTTGTCATGAGACACAGAACTGGACACGGGACTTGAGGTGTGGCCTCACCGGCGCCAATTACAGAGGGACAGCCACTTCCCTGCTCCTCCTGGCCACACTATTTTTGATACAAAATAGTTGCCACAGAAAGTGCACAACTTTCTTTCCTGGAGTTTGCCTTCAGAGTCATTCAGAGTCAGTTCCAGAGTCATAAGGGAAAACAAGAGTTTAAAGAAAAATAGTGCCAATAGCTGGACGTGGCTTGGAGACTAGAGAGAGCTGGCTGCATCCATCTGCCCTATCAGAGATCACTTGTGCAATTCTAAGTCACTTGATCTCTCAGTGCCTCAGTTTCCCATTTATAAAAAAATGAGGCTACACTAAGTCAGAAATGTTACGGTGATAAAGACATTACAAAGTTCTACTTTACTCAGATATTTTTTGAACAGGAGCTGCAAGTGGCTTAAGATAAGTTAACCATAGATAGAATCTATTGTATTTAAAGTTTGTAGCAACAGGCTTTTACACTGCAGACTGTGACTGTGGAAAGGAAGCCCTCATGTTTTCAGAGCACATCAAGATGTGCACAACAGATGACTGTGAAATAGGCTGCTCTTCTGAGCTCCAGGGAAGGATGACAAGGAATAATTTCAGCTCTTTGCAGACATTTAACTACAGACTGAATCTGCATCTAAGCTTATGTGCTTGTGAACCCAGTATTTGTCATCTCCACGCTGTGAGCATCCACTGCCTATGGATACGGTCCTGTATCCGCGTCTCCACAAGCTCTGCAGGAACATGAGCGTGGTGGCGGCTTGCTGGAGCTGTATCCCTGGTCCTTAGTGTGGAAATAATTTCAGCTTTTTTCAGTTCCACTTCCTGGAATACAGGGAAGAGCCTTACCACTATTTGCCTGTCTCTTTATGGTATTGTTTGTGGTCACAAAACATTGAGCTCAGCTGCTGGATACGCTTCTTGCTTAGCACAGCCCTTGGTTCAGTCTTTCCAGGCGGTGTCAAACCACAGAACCAGCCCAGAGCACAACCTGGTTCCACTGGTAGGGTACCTGAAATGATGGAAGGATGCAGTTAAGGGGCTGTCAAAATGGAAAGCATGCATGACAGAAGGAAAATACCCATTGCGTGTTGCTGTCACTGCAGATTTCTTTTGTGCATAGCAACAGAAAAGAAGTAGCACACAAAAATTAGGCCTGGAGTGATCAGCAGTAGATCTGGAATGAATTCAAGAAGAGGGTTGGGTTCCTCAAGCTATCCACATTCAGTGCATTTTTAGTCGAAAATTAATTTATTTGGAGGTTACAGGTCAACTGTAGGCTCTGTGTTGAAGGAAGTTTATTAATATATTGGTTTGTTTGTGCACAGTAGTAGCTACTCTGAGATAACAGACTTCACAAGCTTTAGTGGGGCCACTGATAGCACTCATGCCTAGAGTTTGTCAGCTGTGGGGTGGGCTTGAAAGCTAATGCTTAACCCCAAGTGCTACAAGGAAGCCCTTCCTGGTGTTCAAAGTCCTCTTAGAACTGCTCTAAAAAATGCATCGTTTTTTGCCTGCCTGTTTGAGAGAGCTTCCAAAGGCTCCTTCTGGAGCCCTACTGAGATCCTCAGTCGCGATGAGCCCCACAGAAAGTAGCCACCTGTAGCAGCTGCTCATTTTCTGTTTAGCTGCAGCTACCTGCACTTTGTGGCACAGCAGCTCGTGCCACAGAGGGAGTTATTTATCCAGTCCAGGTCTGTGCAAATTCCTTGAAGTTTTATTAAGGTTGTGGGTGACTCAGACCTGAGATGAAGGTTTTCTCTATTTCTCGGGAAGCCGCCTTTGTAACTCTGACCTGCATCACTCTGCCAGCGTCCAGGTTTGATAGATCTGCTTCCAGCCTTTCAAAACTGCCGGTGATCACGAAAATCACAGGCTGAGAAGAGTTGGGGCTGTTCAACTTGGAGAGGAGAAGGTTTCAGGGAGACCTATTAGCACCTTCCAGTATCTAAAGGGGCTACAGGAGAACTGGAGAGGGACTTTTCACGGGGGTGTGGAGTGACAGGACAAAGGGGAATGGCCTTAAGCTGAAGGACGGAAAGTTAAGGACAGATTTTAGGAAGAAATTCTTTACTATAAGGGATTGGACTTGAGGTTGTGGACTCTCCATCCCTGGAAGTGTTCAAGGCCAGGTTGGATGGGGCTCTGAGCAACCTGCTCTAGTGGAAGGTGCCCCTGTCATGGCAAGGGGGTTGGAACTGGATGATCTTTAAGGTTCCTTCCAACCCAAACCATTCTGTGATTCTAATATTACATTTGAACAGTAGGCTGTGAATAGGCTATTAGAATTTTGTATAGTTTACTCAAGCTTCAAGTGTGGTATCAATTAACTTCAGGCTTTGTTAGGGGGAAAAGTGTTTCATTTTAAGTCTGCAAAATATCATTGAAAGCTGGTATAATAAATGTTCGCACAGTGAAGTCACTGTCCATGACTGAGCTTTGAAATACAACACTAAAATGAAGAAGGCAAAATGGTGGGTAGTAAACGTGTTTATTTAAATCAGATTTGGCTCTGAGTATTTTTTTTTTCATTTGTTATTCTCAGTGGCCTCGGTTCTGCAGATTACTCATCAGTACTCTGGCCTCAATCCAACTAAAGTACTTAAGTAAGTGCATAACTTTAACTAACACAAATAATCCTGTATCCAGTGCCAGCAAATGAAGACCCACATAAATGTGGGCTCACACTTTCTTCTGTTCACTTTAAATCAGTGGATGCTTACCTGTTTTTTACCAGTAGGATTATCTTAATCTGTTCTTTGTTTTTGTTTTGTTTTGTTTTAATGTACATCTCCTACAACAAAATATCTACTGTAATCATGCTGATTACCAGATTGCTGCAGCTCTCTCCAGCTGTAATTCCCCCTTGCCCTTAACTGTGACCTTCAGTGTGATAAAGGGTTGGTCCTATTTCAAACAGCCTAAGGAGCACTCAAGCCCATGTGTGAAAACAGCTAAAGTATATCTTTTTGAACCTATACAATAACAAATATTTAAGACAAGAACACTTAAAAACTCTGGAATAGATTAAAACTAAGTGGCATCCCTGTGTTTGCAATGGAGATTACAGGTGATCGTAACTTGACTTTTTTGAACTTTGTGTTCAAAAGGACAGAATTTAAATTGTTGTGCTGTTTGATTAATAATGTGTCACACTGATAATTTTGATTTGAACTCCACCTATACTTTACATGAGTAATCTGAGGAAGGAATGTGGGCCACAAAGGTTTGTCTAGAGAATGCCTCTGATATTCTTGACTCAAAACTCCACCTTATCTGAGTAGCAGAGTGATACAGGATCAGACACACAGCGACAGATTAGAGGTTATGTAAACAAATCCTGCCCCTTCTCCACTCCTGCCTTGACTTCTCTCTAAGAATTTAGCTTGGGATCTGGACTATTCCTTCATCTTTTGCTGTCTTTAAGTTTATTTTTCAGAAGTGCTTAATTCTTCTCTCACTGGTACCATTCTTCTTCCTCAAAGTAGGAGCTGCAGGACACTGTGTATAAAACAGGTTCTTTGTTTCTGGTGTCATATCAAAGGAACTTTTGTAAATCTATCCTGTGTCTGAATTAAGCTGGGAACAAAACTCCCTGGGATTAAACTGCAAGTTCATTTCCATACAGAAATATTTAGGAAGGGCTTGCCACTAAAAATGTGAAATCACTCTGCACATGCAGTCCATGTTATCCTCAGGGTAAGCAGATTTCAACACTCAGTATTGCAGTGAGGATTTAGCAGAAAGGCAAGTTGTCCATTTCATCATCTTTCCCAGTGCTGAATACAGTCCTATATTTCTTTTTTTTTTCTTTTTTTCTTTTTTTTTTTTTTTATGATTTGGCTAAATTTTCTTGTCCTTCCATTTACATTATCCATTTAACCTACCACAGATCCCCAACTGCGCCTGCTTATCACTAATAATTAACTCTGTACAGTAATTAATATTATGGCTGCTGCTATGTGGGAAGATACCTGCAATAGGAGACTGGTTATTAGTTGTAAAATATAAGAGTTTATATAGAGTTGTTCTGTATTTGTATTCCATGCTAAAAGACTCCTGCTCAGGACCACTGGGCGAGTCATATCCTGATGATGTTGGGATGAAGTAAAAAAATCCTTTCAGGGCAGAGTTCTTTCATGATGTTTGAGCTGTTTTGCAATGAAATCAAACCATTAGAGCTTCTGCAGCCCCACCGTACAGTTTTAGACATAAGTTTAGAATAGACACAGTTGTTCCTCACTTTCATACCTGCTGCAGGACAGTTGTGTCCCTAACTCACCGAGGGCCTCACAAATTAGGGACAGAGCACCCAGCTGACAGTGGGGAACACACAGTGCCAATACAGAGTGTGTTGTCAGAGCCAGGTGTTGTTATGGGACTTGGTTACTGTGTTCTAAACAAATTGTAATGTCTGAGCTGTAACCACCTTCTTTTACACTTGCTACTCACTGACACGATTAGAGCATTTAATATTTCAAAAGCCTTTTAAGACTAAAGGAAATTTTACTGCATTCCTTCTGGGTACAGGAAGAAAAAACTTAAAAAAAAAAAAACTTAAAATAATCCAGCATTTTGTATGTGGCATCCCCTTCCAGCAATGGTTGGCTTGGGGCTGGAACAGGGGTTCCTTAGAATAAATGGTAGAAACTACAACTCACGCTCAGTTGCTCTGTTCACTCTGAGCTTTTGGAGGTAAGGAGGAGACTCTGTATCAGACCAGGCCTGGAGCTCTGCACGGGGACTGACCATGTTCTCAGAGCACCCAGCAGACTCAGGGACTGCCAGCCCGTGCAGCCTTTCCACCTCGCAGGTGGCGTTTTTAAATCCTGAAGGGACCCAAGATGGGATCCTGACCTCAGCCTCCCTGATTCCAGTTTTCTCAGCTGTTGTAAACCACTGGTATCAGTTACCACACTCTAGCAAAAAACAAGTAGGAGTTTAATTTACAGATTAACCAGCAGATGAAACCTTTTTTTTTTTTCTGATAACTTGTCTGTATCCACTTCACAAACCAGACTAAATTAAGCCAAAATTGAGCAGGAAGTGGTTTTAATTAATTTTGCGCAAACAGATTGCAACAGGATAAACATACCCATGACATACATTTGGAAAAATTATAAGTTGTTCTTTGACAGCTCATCAGGAGAAGAGTTGTGAACTACTTCAGTTGTATATAACTGTAATTGTAGTAAGGAGCACTAGCAACTGGTGGGAAAATTACCATTTGTAGTTTACTCTTGCATTCAAAATGGCTTTGCCCTGATTTGCATTTAGATGGGAATTCCTTCTGTTGCTCTTCAATCCATTAGGTTTTATAAGGTGAGTAGCTTTTTTTTTTATTTTTTTCCCCTCTGAAGTACTGGGAAGGGCATTCAGTTTTACTGCTGAGCCTTGAGCTGTGCAGGTGGCACCTCAGCATATCCTTATTAAGCCATCAGGAAAGAAAAAGCCTTGAATTTACCTGGAAATGCCTATTTCTAAATAAAGCACAGGTAACATTTTGGTTGCAATGCTTGAATAAGTCTGTTCCACACAGACTTGTGACTTGCAGCAGCATTTCTTAGGTTGCTCTTTCTATTCCTACCCAGTCACCAAAGACTAATATGTAATCTTTATTATTACTCAAACAATATTTGCTTTAGAATTTTTTTGATGCAGAATTGAGGCTACTTGTTTGTGGGGAGGGAGGAAAAGCAAACTTACATTTGTATTAGATTGTTGGTAAATGGGCTTTTATACAAAAGATACATATAAAGAATTCTCATTGAATTATCATACTGAGACTAAATATATTTTTCTAAAGATTGGACAAAAATAGAAGCAAAAGAAAATAAGTCTGGAAGGGACATTAAAAATTCATTTGCCCCCACGGCACAATCAACTATATGTAAATAATAACCGACAAATTTTTTGTTTTAACCTGTTGCTAAAAACCTCCTGTGATGGAGATTTTACAGTTTTTTCAGCAAAACGTGCTGGTGCTTCACTGTTGGTACATTCAGAGAGTTCTCTTAAAGTCCAAGCTAAGAATTCCTTGCTAAAGGCAAAGTACATAACTTCTCATCCCATAACCAGTGGACCCAGAAGATAGTTAATCACTTCCCTTCTTGCAAAAACACATTATACTTGGAGACTGTTACGGTATTTTTCTTCAGTTTTCTGTTCCATTATTTTTTTCTTCCTTTCTAGATGAAGAAACTGCGAAGTTTTCAAGTCCTTCTTTGCAGGTTTTCTAAACTCCTAGATCATTGTCATTCCTCTTTTTGGACTCTCTTGGTTCATTCTTGAGTTTAATCCCTAAAACTGAATGCAGTATCCCAGCTGGCATCTAACCAGGGAATATGTAGAACAGATTCTCCACTTCTTACCTATAACACATTTGTAGACTGTGATTTTTTTATTTTCAAGAAAATGACACTGTAGTCTGACTTTTCATTTCACTCTCAGGTCTTTTCCTTGCATGACTGCTGCAAGTCCCATTTTATTTTTGCATTTGATTATTGTGTAACATGTTCTACTTACCCATATCAAAGTGCATCCTGTTTTTCAAAGCACTGCAGCAATTCCCAAGATTATTTGAAGTCCTAAGGCTGTCCCTAAAAAAGCAGCTTCTCTTGCCGTTGAGTCATTTTGAGTCATTTGAAAATGTGGTCAGGTTATTCATTACTGCTTCGTCGAGTCATCAGTGGAAACACTGAACTATATAAGCCAGAACACAGAACCTCTGTGGAACACTCTCTTAAACCCTTCCAGTCAGATAAAGAAGCCTTACTACCTTCCTGGTGAATATTGTTGTGACCTTTGGCAGTCGTTCCTGGCTTGCCCGTGTGCCTGTCGTGCAAGAAAGTGCCAAAAGTCCATCTGCATCTGCTCACCACGGGACTTCCAGCCTCTTACAAAAGAGACTGAGAGAGGCCTGGCAGTGGTTATACACGTTGGATGTTCGAGATGATCCTTCTTTCCTCTGTCTTCTTGAAATGGATGTAGTTGTTCTCTTACACATCCTGGAATCAGACTTGCACCGAGGGGTGTAAAGTTTCTTGGCTCGCTGCCCCCACCCACCTTCCCTCACAGGTAGCTGAGCTGGGAACCTGAGGTGGAGATGCAGTGATCTGGTCAGTCCAGAATCATTTTATCCAAAGTAGTTGCCTAAAATGGGCCGTGTGAAGGATGTCCCAGAAATATTTGTTTCTCCACTGGCTGCAGAAGCAGCAGCCCAGGGTAACTTGCTCAACATGAAAAGCTGCAGAGTAGCTGTGAGTCAAAGCATTTTGATGCAGCTGATCTGATGGCTGCCAGGGATAGATCCCTATCCTAGAGGATGAATTCCTGCTAATTCAGGGAGGTAAGATGGCAGGACACTATATGAAAACAATCTTCTGCTGATGATAATTGCTGTTCACATCCCTGAAATGTCCCGATGATTTAAATACTCAGCATGCTCTTATGAAAACAATGGGATTCCTTCAATATGACATAGGACTAAAAGGACTCCAAGATTATCAGAAAAAGGAAACATAGATTATCAAACAGATTTTAACGTATCCATTATAAGTGAATATATGATTTACAGGACTGATTTTACTTCTACAGAATATTAGTCACTCCTCACTCCCTTTGTACTAGAAAGCTAAAGAAAACAGCCAAAGTCAGCAGTTACCTATTAAAATTTACATTCTAGCCTCTAGAAGTCCTAAAACCTTTTGTTTACATCCACCTTTTATGACTTTTGCTGTTGTATCAACCATGAGTTGTTTTACCTTGTCTCTACAAAGATTGCTGCCACTGCTGTATTAAGGTTATGTTGGTCCACGTTTTTTGGCATAAATAATGCCCTTGTAAAAACATGGAAAATTATTAATGTATTCAGGCAGCTTTGGTTTTGCATGTATTTCTCTTCTAAACTTTTCTCTATAGAATTTATTTTGCCTGGCAGTATTTAGCATGCAAAGTATGTTCTGTCCTGTTGCAGTGGGTATCTCAAACAGTTGAAACTGGTTACCTGGTAGCAAAGTTTTAAAGCATAATTTGGCCAAATCCCTCGGTTATAGTTAAGAGAAACAGTCACCAAAAAACCTCATGGTATTGAAATGTTACAATATATAATATCATCCTGGTGGAAATTACAGGTCCTTTGAAAGACAGGGGTTTTTCCGTATCTTTAGCCAGTAATCCTTCTGTAAAACGACAGGCAGAGTTTGTAGAGAGGTAATACTGTTAAAAATATCTTCCAATTTGCCTAATCCTGTTCACAACGGACAGGACGGTGTTTTGACCGTGATTTAAGCTGACTTTAGAGTGGGTTGTTTCCAGAAGGTGTGGTCCCACTGTCACTCCTGCCCTGGGCACTCCATGTGCCAGTGCTAATACAACTGCACGGTGACCTGGATCAGGAACTGATCTGGATAAAACCCAATCTTTTCTTATTAGTCCCTTTGGTTTTCAGCTGCATCAGTTTCCTGCTCTGACTCACTGTGTTGCCTACAAGCCAAAAGGAACGCCATGATCAGCAGCTTGTTCCAAAATTGGTTTAAACAAGCTGTGAGACTGCAGGCAGATTGAAGGATGGGGTTTCAGCCTTTAGTTCTCCATTTCCTTTGATTTTGTGGGGTTTTTTTTATTTTTGGGGGGTTTTTTGAGCAGTGTGGACAGTACAACATAGCTATAACGTTTCCAATACAAATCTCTGTTATATATTAAATTACTGCCTTTTTATTATTTTGAGTCTCTCATAGTGCTCTTGGTCTGGATGTGGATTCTGCCACTATAAACCCCTGATCTTGCAGTGGGCTCTGAGGTTCACAGTGCAGTGCAGCACGAGACAGGCTTATCTGACTTCTTACAAACATTTCGTGTTCTGTAGCAGGTGAAACGCAATGCACACTTTCAAGACCCAGTGTCACTTCAAGCTACAAACAACCTCAGAGTTATATTTCCTCATGGCTCATGCTTACTAGATAATTATGGGGAGTAAATAAAAACAAAGAAACAAAATCATGGCAGCTATTTCCAGTCTGTTATGTCACCTTACTCTTCTCTTCATTTGATTAGGAAAAGATGTTAAAAACTCTTATCACTATCAAGGTACACGATAAGGAAAATAAATTATTTAGAGCTTTTAAAGCTAGCTCCCAGAGATAATTAAAAGCTTCCAAAGCATTTTAAAGAGTAAGCTGAAAATACAGTAAATTACTATGAACTGTTTTGGTATCTTGTGTGACTGGTCAATTAGAGCATTGATTAAAATCTTACAAGTCTTTTAAAAATACACCTAGGAAGGAAATATTGCAGGATTTTCTTTTCAAAGGATCTTTACAGTAAAGAACTGGATATTAACTTTCCCATATATCCTTAAAAGTCTCCCTAGGAAGAGGTGGTTTGGGGAAAAAAACAAACTGTCACCAGCACTTAGTTTCCTTGCTTGAAACTTCACTGGACTTGAGAAATGAGACAGATTTCTGTTTTCCCATAATTTTTGGCTCTCTCCTCCCATCGTAGCTTTAATTCTAATCGTCTTTCGTACGTTATTTGCACATTACTGTGCTATCCTAGATCTTATCACCCTTCCCTCCTTGAAGGACTTGCTGAACTTTTGAAGCTTCAGCTTCCCCTGGGGACCAGTAGGTTTCATGTGTTCCCTGATGACTCCTGTGGCTCCTCTGGAGCACCATCCACGTGTGTCTGCCCACAAGATCTGTTGCCATTGCCAAAGAAATCGTCTGTTTTCCCCTTCTACAGCGTCTGTGTCTGAACTGCGCTGGTCCTGCTGAGCTCCCCAGGCTGTCAGCTGGGATCTATTCATTAGAATTAAGGGAGCCCAGCTAAAGCTTTACCACGCCTCCCTGTCTAAATAAATGTAAATGGTGACTCTGTTGCGAATATTTCCTTGTTTCCCTCGATTCTGCCGGAGCCTGGCTCGCAGGCTGCGGTAAATCCCGTCCTTGGCAGGCTGAAGCCTCCCGCGGTGTAAACTCCGTCCTGCAGACGCTGGTACCAGGGCGGCTTTGGGCGCCGCTTACACGGGAGACGCCGACATTCGGGATAATCTTGAATTGTAACTTAATCTGGAATTGTTTCAGATGGAAACGAGCGCGCCTGTGCCCAGAGCGGGTACCCCGGGATGCGGGTACCTCAAGGATAGGGGATACCTCGGGATAGGGGGTACCCCGGGGTGCGGGTACCCCAGAATAGGGGCATACCCCGGGATAGGGGGCACCCAGGATGGCGGGTACCCCGGGATAAAGGGCACCCCGGGATAAAGGGCACCCCGGGATGGCGGCCCGGCGCACTGCGGGAGCTCCCGTCACACACGGGGGAAACCCCTTCCACACCCCCACGTCCCCCCCCGCGGGCAGTGGAACCGTCCGGTTCCCCGCCGCTGCCTCGCAGGGGACCGCGCGGGACCGTCCCACCCGCGGCGGGCGGGGGGAGAGCAGGGCTTCCCCAGCTCCTCCCCCTCTCGCCCCGCTCTAGCCCAAGGCAGCCCGGCGAACAGCCGAGCCTGCGGAACGGGCTGCGAGCGTCGGCCGCCCCGGCAGAGCTCTCGGGGCGCTAAACCTGCCCCTGCTACCCCTTCCCTTCCCCTCGCGGAAGTGGTATCTCCCTTCCCCTCCC
>VZRE01013215.1:348470-368005 GCA_013396775.1 Cephalopterus ornatus
CCCCCCCGGGTTCCTCCCCCCGCGCCGGGTGCGAGCGGCAGCGTGTGCGGAGGCCGAGGGGCAGCCGCCGCCGTCCCGCCTTCCCTCCCCTCCCCGCCCGGTGCCGCCGCGGGGCCGGTGAGTCCGCGCCTGGATGCTCATCCCCTTCTCCTCTCTTCCCTCCCGCAGGCGGCGGCAGCGGCTCCGGCTCCCTCGCAGCTCCCGGCCGCCTCCGAAGGGATGCTGGAGAAACTAGAGCTCGAAGATGAAGGTAAAAATCCAGGGGAGCGGGGCGGGGGGCGGGCCGGGGACACCCCCGCGCCCGGCGGGGTCTGGNNNCGGCGGGAAGGGAGCGGGGGATCCCCCCGGCGGGTTCGGGGATGCGCCGTGCCCGGGCCGTGCCCTTCCCGGCCCCGCATCCACCCGGATCCCGCTGCGGAGCTTTTGTCCCGGCGCCGCCGGCGGGCTGTGCCCGCTGCCCTTCCCGGCGCCTGGATCCGCAGTTCCTCCGGCCGGGGGTCCCTCCTCCGGGGGGACCAGCCTTCATGGCATCCCCTCGTCCTCCTCCTCCCCTGGAAACACTCGTTCTCCTCGAATACGTCCGCGATACCAAATATAGGCGTTGGGAGCAGTGATGGAAAGCTCTTTCGGCTAAAGCTTCTTCTCCTTATGGCAGCGCGTACATCTGTTCCGAGCGGCAGCTGTAAACTCGATTTTCCTTATCTGGCCGCTCTCTCTGGTTGTTCCTCGCTGCAGCTCTGACAGAGCGTGCTCTGCTCCATGGGGAAACTCCTGCAAGTTCTTCCCCTCTTGCAAGCGCTAAACCGTGCCGTGGATGTGGGCTTGGTTTTTTGTTGTTTGCCTTTTTTTTTTTTTTTTTCCTTTCTTTCTTTTTTTTCCTCGAACTTGAACGAAGCAGTCGCTCTACCTCTGAAAGGTCCGTGTCGAATGTCTTGGAGCTTTCATTTTCAGAAAGGATTAGCTCGGTGGATGCAAATGTGGACGAAGGGGCTAATCTCCGTGCTCGGCGTTGTGGAGTGGCTGAGACTTCATGGGATGTGGTTTTTTTTTCTGTAGTTGGTAGCTGCTATTGTGAGATGTAGGACAAATATTTAAGGAAAACTTTGAAAATAGCAGGCTGAGTCATTCTGTGAGGAGAAATATCTAAAGCCGGTATGCTAATAAGGCAGCTTCTTGGTTACGAGCATGCTGCCTGCAGTTGTGGGACTGGTCTGGAAAAGTAACACCTTTTATTTTAATCTTTCTGTGTGTGAGAAAAGGAAGCTCTTAACAATCGCATTCTTTGAGCTTTTTTTTTTTTTTTTTAGTAGCCCAGACAGAGTTTGAATTGCAGTGAAATGCTCATGCCTTGGTGCCACTTGAACATGCTTGAGTATGAATTATTTGGTGCAGGGGATCTGTTGCTAGCTTGTAGGTTTTTTTCCTCACACTGTTTAACTTTTTAGTCAGTCATTCATATTATGCTTATGGAGAGTTAGAAAGTTACCCATTTACATATTTATTTTTACATGAGGCTTGCTATTGCAAGATACAAGTTCCCAAAACCTGCTGAATCACTAATAGTTAAGCCATTTTAGAAGGTACTTTAAACATCTTACAAATTTAGAGATCTGAAAGGCTGTCTAGCCTAAAACAAAACAAAGTAACAAACCTGCAATTTTGAAACACCTTTGCACTTTCAACGGGTGTAACACGATATGATTTGGAGACACTTGATTAAGCTGAAGATCTACGTGTCTTCTAAAACCCTGCAGTAAAATAATACAAATTCTTCAGAACCTTTGGTAGGTTGTTGATTTTTTCTTGATTTTCAAGCCCCTATTTCACTTTGTCTCCCAATTCATTTAGCTTTAAAGCTGAGGCTTTGTCTGCGGGTGCTCACGCTGGGTGGGTGAGAGCAGTTCAGGGATCTGTCAAAAGATAATGTATAATAGCAAACCTTTGGCCAGTTTAAAGTAGTTTGTGGGTTTTGAAAGGAAGCAGTCACCTTATTACCCTTTCAGACTTAATGGAAACCTAGTTTTAGGCCTAATTTTAAAGCCAAATGGAAAGGATGTCAAGTGCTGTGTTCAGAACCTAAAGTGCAAGTGAAATTGAGAGTGTTGAGAGTCAGACCAAAACTTACTGCTCAGAATTCCTCTGTCTGAAGAGGCCCAGAGGAGTAGAATCACGGGAAACTGAGATGCAGGTGGAAATGCGGCAGCTTAGTTGCAGTACCTGTTTTATGACCTAAATTTTTGCGCTGGTTGCTGTCGTCGTGTTTGTGCTAATATTGGGGGTGGGGGAATAAAGTGACATCTGATGGTGTTCACTTTGTTGTTGGATGGCGAGCGGTGAGTGCTCAGAAGTCAAGAAATCTTGATAAGGTTTCATTAAGTGGCTGTAGCCAAACAGTAACTGATGATCTTTTGTCAAACTTAAAGTCTCTCCTGTGAGAGTTAAATGGGAAATTTGAAACTCATTTTGACTTTCCTGACTGCCTCTACTTTGGAGTATTTTCAAGCTTTCCAGTTCTGCATCCATCAACAGTTGCTAACTATGTTGTGTATCAAATTATGCTGCAGTTTTGTTGAAACAGGGAGCTTAATAAAAGGAGCTGAAAAATGAGGCTCAGTGTGTGCAATGAATGCCATCCAGTTTGTGAAATGGATTTTTTTTCACTCTCCTCAAAGGTTACTCAAATGAGAATGTGAAAGCACAGAAGGCATTCATTTAATTTGGATTCTAATTAAGAGAGTGGAATTGAAAAAATGATACTAGAGAGATTGATGGTGGAAGTAGTACCGTAATGAAATATGCGGAGTTTGACCTGGTGATGGGATTTCTAAATAAAACGGTGCTGTAAGCTGAAGGGCAATTTTGTTTTCCATTATATACAAAGAATGTATATAAACTATTCTGTGTGTAATTAGCACCGGCAGTGTTAGGTAGGAATGCTGTTGTTGCAGAAAGAAGTGCTGGTCATCTTTTTTGTATAAAACATCTTTACTTCATATATCTGTCTGGGCTCTCTAGGATCAGTGTAACTTGTTGGTGAGTCACTAATCTGTCTAGGACTGGCTTAATAGTACTGCTGTGGTGATGTGTAAGGCTAAATCTTGGTGAGATGATATTAAACAGCACCAGTGCACTACAGCAGGGTGAAGGCTCATTTTCTGCACATATTGAGTCCACAGAAGGACTGGATAGGCCAGGAATATTTATTTTCTTTAGGACTTCCTGAAGGACCTTTTCCCAAGCAGCAATCAGAGCAGGAAAGTAAAGGCTCACAGGTGTCCAGAGTCCCTTTTTAACTGAGGAATGCTCAGCTTAAAAATAAACAGAAAACTTAGATATATTCTAAACTCATCCTGCTCAGTATTCCTTGGATGGGAATTACCTACCTGTGTTTCCCCAACAAGTATGAAAGCTACTTGTTGATCGGTGTGGAGTTTCTCATTGTAATCTGCAATGTGGTGCTGAGAGACCTCTCATGAACCTAATAAATGATCAAAAACTGGTTATCTTTGTACACGTTGTGGGCTTCCTTGTCCAGCTTTGGTGTCTGTGCAGTCATGTTTCTGTATTAAGGTTGTTCCTACTTCTGATCAATGTCAAGAGGAGTTCTGGGTTTTCTTTAATGGATGACATGATGAGCTTGGAAAAGAACAAGGAGAAATTATTCTGAAGATCTAATGTGAAAAAGGGCTTTAGTTAACAATTTATGCTTAGAAGCTTTAATTTGTTAAGCTGGAGTTGGTCAGTGATTGTGTTCCACCAGCTACCCGTGCTGTGAGAGGACAAACCAGATTAGAGTAGCAAATGAGTAGCAAACACATCCCTGTCAGTTGTATTGATTTAATTGGTGTAGTTTTAGCATGTTATTTTGGAAACTAGATTTGTTGCTCACTGTGGGTAATAAATAGTAGCTGCTCAAAGCAGAATTAACTACTTTTCTGTAGCATCTGCCAACCTTTCTTTGGGGTGTTTTCTGCAGACAGAGTGAAGTTAATTGCAGGGCTGTCCTGTATCTGTGCTCAATTCCTGGACTGGAAAAAGAGGGTTCTGCAAAGCGTGTGCAACAATTGTAGCAACAGCGTCATGGGGCTGATGTGCTCGCTCCTGAATGCTCTGCTTCTCTGGATTGTTGCACAAAGCAGCATTTAGACATTTGATAAACAGTTTGCATTAGAGTGGAATCTCTCCTAGTAATGCTCTGGCCTTCATCTCACTCTTCCTGTATCATCCATCTCTTCTGTTGCATACTCGTTTCTGGCTGTCTCCTGAAATAGACTTTCACCAGTAAGATTACTTACAGTAATTGCATCTCCTCTTAACTAATGTTGTGTTTGGGGTCATCCCTTCCCTGCTCTGCAGTACTTTCGTACTGTTTCTTATTAAAAGTAATTTCTTCTTGGGTTCTTCCTGTCTACCATCCTCCCACTGTCTACTGAATATCTGAATCAAGGTATGAAAACAGATGTCACTTTTGGGCCAAAAATAGTTAAAAGAAGCTTGTAATAAAGTGCATGTTAGTGTGCAGGCTGGATTTAGTTTCATTCTTAAGTCTGAGGGATCGAGTGCTGGGGTTAGGAGGCAGTAAAGTTAAGCCATTCTTTTGCAACTGTAACTCATTTCTAGTAAACATTCATTATGGGATTTTTAAAGCTGATGCTCTCTGGCACATAGAAATGGCATTTTGCACAAGATGTGCTTTGAGATACCAGGGGACATGGTGACAGTGATAGGGGGTGTTCTACATGAACTTTTCCACAGCTGATTAGAATCCTGAGTGGACATGGCAACAAAACATTACACTGAGATGATAATGATAACTGTTATTTATAGACTTCATATGGTCTTAGAGTTTGAAATTGTTTTCTCTTCCATCTTTAGAGTTGCTTTGTGATGTGATGTAAGAGGCACATTAGCAGATTCTTATAAAATCTTATTTCTAGTACTTTTTGTCCTGGCTGTCTGACCTGAAGAAATACCGAACACTTGCTTCTGAAACTGTGAGCAGCCACTTATTCCACTGAATTTACTCAGCTTACATTTTTCCGTCACTTTGCAACAAAGAACATCAACAGGGCAATGGTTTTTCCTGTGATGTGCTTTCCACAGTTGTTAAAGATTATCATATCTGAGTATTCAAATGTTCAGCTTTATTAGTTTATGCAGGAAGTCACTATCAAGTGCCCACTGTCCTGGGGAAGCTTGTCCTTTGTCTGCCAGGGTGCTATGTAGTAACCTCATAGATAAGGGTTTTTTCCTCTGGGGAACTTCCATCTCCAAAATTTTAAGATGAAAATTATGTATTAAATGATAGTTAATTAAAAGTATTTACTTCATTGAGCAGTGCAAGAGAAGCTATTGGGAGCTTTGTTGTCTTTGATGAAGACTGTTCCTACAATCACACACAAGTCTTTATCTTGTGCAAGTCTTGCATGTGGATCGTGTCAGCCCAGAGCTCAGTGTCTCCAAACAGTCCAAACTATTTTTCTACTCCTACATGAGATACAACTGTCTTATTCTTGACATGGTATTTAGTCTTACAGTGAGGGAAGTCCTACTCTGTCTTGACTCAGAAATAACCACTTTAGCAGCTAAAACTTTGAGTTTTCCTTAGCAAACAAAACTTTTCAAGCCTCACTAGTCTGGGAAGTGACGTTTTAGTAGAGCAAAAGATACAGAGGACGTGCTCCCAAACTCCCTGCTTCCCGTCATGGAGGATGCAGGAGCTTCATGATGAAAATGTTTTCATAAAATTTTAATGTGGTCAAAACATGTATTTCCCCTAACTTGTTTTTGGAAACAGCGAAACCATTCTGGCTGCGACTACCTAGAAAATGCTTACCATGGCAGTGGCTCCATATAATGGCTTTGGCAAAGCTGCAAGGAACTCAGAACAGTTTTGCAGGAAGTGTTGAGGCTGACTGTGTCCAGGTAATGTTGCTTTTGCATGATTTGCTACCGTGATTTTTCTGAGTGAAAGGCATTGTTGGCCTGCAGCTATCCCTGAGGAATATTGGGACAACCTGGTGTTCTCTACCCTCGAGTGTCATTACTGCTTCAGGAGTGTGCAGATACGTTGGTGTCTGGTGGCCAAGTACTGATTTAGGTCACCTTCAGCAGCCACTCTTGCTAGTGCTGTCACTTCCACCTGCATCAGGTGAGGCACAACGTCACCTCTGCTGATAACTTCCCTGCAGAACTTCCACGATCCAGAAGCTGTTTGATTTGATAGTGGCCTGTCACTTGTTGGTTGAACAACTGCTTGATATGAGGCTGAAGGCTTTGGCCAGCATCCCCTCAGTTTCCTGATCTAGGGGTATGGAGTTTACAGTGTCGTGTGCGTGAGCGAAGATAGACCTGGAAGGTGTGACATCAGCAGTGTTGCCTTGTAGGAGATTACAGGATGCTGTTACTTGTCTGTGGCTGCTTTGCTGAGCGGCCCAGGGTGGAGTAGAGCGACTACAGAGTCTCTTCCTTAAGTAACTTCCCAGCAGGTGGCCTCCAATGTTCTATCCAGTGGACATCTCCAGTGCCCTGCATATATGGGCAGGGCAGTATAGATGAAGCAGTATAACTGTCCTGGTGGTTTGATACCCTCTGCTGTTAAATTTGGCTGTCGTGATCAAGTCAGTGTTCTTAGAAAGCGCAGTGCCTTGGGGTGTGGCTGGGTGCTAAAGGGAGGTGACTTGGTTTAAACTGTGAGGCCAGTGTGACAAGAATGACAGCAGAATATTTGCATCAGTTGGCTCAATCTAACTGTTGCTAAACAATCCTAAGAAATGTTGCAGCTTATTAATCATCTGCAACAGATGTGACTGCCCTGCAAGATAGGCTTTTATGTGTAATGTGGTTTTGATAACTTGAGAGTGGATGATCACAGGATTTGGAGCCTGAAGTCATGTCACTGACACCAGCACAGCTTTTTGTTAGGAGCTTGCTCTTTGGGTGGCGCTTAAACTGTCTGCATTTACTTTATTGATTTGAATATTTTTTTTTAATTCCAGAAGGTACAACTATTCTAGCATTGGATGGGCTTGGGGGGAAGTAGATTAAGTCTGAAACATCCTAAAAAATTCAGCATTTCCAAGATAAGTAGAGGAGCTGATGGCATTGTTTTTGATAAGTTCTTGCATCTTGAAGCAAAATGTTCCTCTCCATACTGAGACTGTTTGCCTTTGGATGCATGTTGTGGTGTGGCTCTTCCACGAGTAGAGAAGTCTGACAAAAGGAAAATCTGGCAGTTGAGGGGAAAATCCTTCTGTGGAAAGGGTGCACTAATGGCTGGGATTAACACAAAGCCAAAGCAGTTTAATACAAGCATAACTGTGTTAGAGCAAAGTTGAACTTGACTTGTAGGCATCCAGCTTGGCATCTGGATGGAGCTTTGGAAGGCCTAAATAACCCTGTCCTTCCAAGAGGGAACCACATCTAAGAGGTTTTTGAATGTGATGTAGATACCTTCACGGTAGCTGTTGAATACTATTTGAATAAATCTAACTTGGTTTTAGCTTCTTTCCTCCTCTGCTGAACTTTATATGGATTTTGCTGTTTTATGTGAACCAGTTGGGTGAATTTGCCAATTTTGACTGTGGCAGAAGTTAAATTTTCTCTGAAAGCAGTTTTCATGTGCTGTAGACCAGTGGTTGTGTTTGTGATGCGATTTTGCTTTTGTCCTTTTTTAGGGTGTTTTTTAAGGAGTTTGTTGGTGGATTTTTTGACAATGTTATTTTGTTTTTCCCTGTGTATTGCGGTGGAATACTTAGTTCTGATGCTGGGCATTTTAAGAAACAGAATCAAAAAGGCTTTTTTGCCTACCATTCCCTTAAACTGGGGTATTCTTTTCTGCTGCTTGGTTTGAATTTCTACTGATGTAAAGACAGGGAGGAAGAAGAAGTCTGAGGTGCTGGAGAAGGGAGCAAACTGAAATGGACATAGAAAAAGGCCATTCATGAGAAAACCTTATGGCTTTGCTCATTTAGCTCGGTAAAAGGAAAGCTAAGAAGGAGTGTGATAACACTGTGTGTATGAAAACATCCTGTAAGAGATGGGAAGTGGGTAAACAGCAAGGAGGAGAATTAACTGAAGGAACAACATTGGCACAAGAATAAATGGGCATAAACTCTTCCTGTATAAGCTTTGTAGCAGTATTCTAACTTCCAGCATAGTTACTGCAGGAGTGAGTTGTAGGACAGACTTCAGTGCTTTGAATCCCTTCAGGGTGGAGCGGGATCACTCGGTGAAAGGGACTATTTGGTTGCCTTTGATAGTCTCTGAATGCCACAGTGCAGGAGGTGAATGCTTTGCTCTACACCAGTTGCTTGCATCTCTCCTGCCACAGTCTTGCTTGAATTCCCCAGTAATTTTGAGTCAGTTCATTAAACCCCCCAAAAAACTCCAGCAGTACACTCTGTATGGACATCATATCAGCTCAGAGGAAAATCAGCTTTGGGTAGAGCTGCAGGTTATCTGTGATACACAGAACCTCTAAACTAGGTTCCAGAAAACTGTATCCAGATATATTTCATTGAATGTGCGTTGGATCTCACCTACTTGAGCCAGGAAGCTGTTAGTTCTTTTTCTGTGTAGCTTCAAGCTACGCCTGCTGTTAGGTAAATCTCTGAAGTGGTGTATTGAAACAGAACACCTCATAGCCTATTGAAGTGTGCATAAGATTCTTAAATTCTAATAAGAAATACTAATAATGGCTGTTTAGGAAGTGGGAAGGAGAAGAAACGTGCAAGGGGAGACTAGGGAGAAATGAAAATGTAAATACTGAATTATTAAAGGCTTCAAGTTAAGATATTGCAAGTAGTCATTCAGGATTTGAGACCAACAATTTATTACACTTCACAAAACTCTTTCTCCAGCAAACATAGTCCAAAGTCCTTAAGACTTAAGCCTAAAAAATTATTTCTTCCTTAAAGCATTATATAAATAGTACTTTGAGTCTAGTTTTCAGTGGAAGATTGCCTAAAGATTAGATACTTGCCCTGTTCAGTAGGAGTATGGCTGTGGTTTATGAAGATGCTGTGTGCTCGTTTTGAAAATGCTTGTCTTGTGATTAATGCTTTGGTTAAGCTTCATGTTTAGGTTTGATCTTAAACTAATTCCTGAAAGACTTAAATGACTATTTCTTTTCTAAAGCGTGTGCAAACTGTGTATGTGGCATGACTTGTTTTAAAGATACAGCAGCAGTTCAAATTGTTTACCACATAGGAGAGGTTCTAAGGATACAGGCTGGATTATTCTCTCAGTAATCACATCCCTTAAACTTCCCCTGAATTCAACTCTGCACTGAGTGGTTACTGATGTTAATATTCAGAGGTTTGATATCATTTTAATTTCTTGGGTTCCATGGCTGCATCTCACAATCCTGAAGAGCAGGCCCGCATTCCAGACAGGCGGCATCTTAATTTAGATCTTTGTTTGGGATGCTTAGGGAAAAACCATAGTGCCTGTTGTCAAGGGAAGATCTTGAACATGTTTTAGAAAATTCTTCAGGTCAACGCATTCTTTATTGTGGTGAAAATGTTCGAAGCATCGTTAGGTTGCAGGCTGAAGTTGCTACCTTTATTCACAAAACCACAGTGATGTAGCTTTTCTCAAAGTACTAATCTTTGACTGAAGGTTAATTTAATTGATAGCAAGCTCTTTCAAAAGTATCCACTTGGACTTCTGATACCGTTTACCAGTTAGTTCCTAAACAAGGCAGCTCTTTCTTGTAAATAAATAAGCTTCTCTGCCTGCCTGGACAAGAAACTTCAGAGTTACTATGATTAGCTCTGGAATGTGGACTTTCTTAAGCTGCTCTTCACTGTATTTTTTCTCAAATCTCACGATAATCATTTGCTTATCCACACTGACAGTGGAGAGCTACAGTAAAATAGAAGTGTTAACTCCTCAGCCCATTTACTTACTAATGCCAATGATGAGAAGCAAAATTCAGTGCAGGATTTTGAAGTGTGCTATGAATACAGGGAAGGCTACCACACAATCTGGAACTTTTGTTGTTTCAAACAGCTGTTTTTATCAGTTTTCTCTTACAAGTCTTAGCTACTAATGAAGTTTGAAGAAATGTGGGTATTTAATCCTCAAAATCAGAAGAATGGACCTTTTGAAGTATTGTCAGGAACTAATAACCTTTTTTGTTCTTCACTAAGGCAGGATGTGCTTTTGTAGACACTTGCCTCGTTCCACCTTTAGAACCTTTAAGGAAGGAGATTGTACAATGTCCTAAGGTTGCTTTGTTCTGTCTAACCAGCTTCTGGAATGTGTTAATAGCTCTCTAACAGCTGTGGTGGTTTATTTGCCTATTATTTTGTTTAAGCAGACTGCCTTTCCTTCTCTACTTCTGCTATAGCAAATCAAGTTAATAATGGGGTACTTCTTTCTGAGTAGTGGTGATATTTAGTCACTCCCTTGACTTGCGCTCTTCCAACTGGGTGTTTCTGTCAGATTTTGGTACTTTCTGAAAAATTGCATAAACTCCAAAACACTTATAAATTCAGTTTGAAGATACTGCTTGGTTTAAATTCCTGCAACTGTTTCTAACTCTTCCTGCAAACTCTTTGAAATAGAGTTTTGAAGATCACTAAGGACAATGTTGATTAAAATGAAGCCTATGAGACTCTCTTGCAATGTGAACTATCAAACCACTGATAAAACACTTCCAGAATGACTTATAGAAACAGTAAAGTCCTGCAGTGTGAACTTGCCTGCCATTCTGCACTGCCTGAATTGCATAAGACAGACCTTGCAAATGCTCCAACTTGGAGAAGACTTTGAACTGGGGTTCATGTCTTTTTAAAAACACACAGTCGTCATCCAGTCTTGCAGACCCACTGAAGAAAAGACATATTAGTTTTGCTGCAGCTGGAATTGCTTGTTTTAGGCAGCTACTGTGTGGTGATTCTGCTCTATCTTTTCCACATGTAGTGGTATCCATTCTTGCTTTGGAATCAGTGACTCAGGCATAGTGTGATTTTTTTTTTTTTAATTGTTTTACTTTACCATCTTTTTTACATCTAGTTGATCATTTTATTCTGAGTAAAACCTGATTAGACTGAACTGTTCTTGACACAGCCTTGGATTTCTTCTTTGCTTTTGATGAGCTGCCTTCGTGGGTGCTTACAAATACACTGGTTTTTTATCTTGCTTTCGATATACACCTGAGAATTCTGACTGGTTTTGAATTTGTTTGACTTTCCTCTAGATTGGTACTATACCTTCTCCTTCATGGACCTGCAGTGTTCAGGAATGGTTGCTTTTAACGAAAGTGACTCCTGTTTACACACACAATAACCTGCTGTCTCTGCATGAAGCAACTCAGTGTGACAGGGGGAGAAAACATCTCAATTACCCTAATGATCTAAAGTGACTGAACAGTTGCACAGACTCAAGAATTCAAAAGACATACAAAAATACGTGCAAAACAAAAGTGTAGATGCATGCAATCCTGAATATTACATTGGAAAGGGTCTTAAGGAATTATGATTATAATTCTTTAAATGTTTAAAGATGTATTGTGGTTTCTTTTAGCTTGTTGTTACTATTAGAAGGATTAACCTTTTTCTGAAGACTTGAGCAACAAGACAGTGTGCATTTACTTCCCTGTTCACAGTTATTTATCTGTTAATGTACATGTTGTCCCCTCTTATTCTGTGCGCCTCTAGGCCCTCCCTGTTCCTGTTTTTAGGATGAGGTGCAGTGAGCAAGTTAGAGCTCACTTACTCTGATGTTGGCCCTGTGTGCTCACACTTCTTTTTAAAGCCCTTTTCTTTGGCCACATCATGTATTCATGCTGCAATATGTAATTGAATTAATCCTGGATCACTGAAGAAGCTTCTGATACTCATCTCTAGATACACTTCCTATCACTTATTTGTATCACAGTTTCTTACATCCATAAACTTGCTGTGATCTTTCTTTATCTGCCAGCTCATGCATTCCTTTAGATCGGGGTGGGAAATGTTCAGTGTGCAACATCCATATCGCATAGCCTGTGGCTGCATGAATAATGCTGCTGTGTAACTTTAATGTGTGGTCTGCCAGGATGTTTTAAAGCTCTTTGGAGCTTCACAGAAAGAAAAATAAAGTCACGTCTCTGTCACTGCATCCTCTCTTCCTGTTCCTTGCATTTGAAATCCTTCCAGCTTATGATGGAGTAGTCAACTCCTATCACTGTCATCATATTATTTCCCCTATATTGAACTGTAAACCTGTTTGTTTTTCCCCCCTGTAAAACTGGAAATAATCCTTTGCTAGTCTTGATTTCCATCTCTGCAACAAAGTTTTGTTGAGCACATTCTAAAACTTTTGGGGTTGTCCTGTGCAGCACTCCAATCTTTGTGGGTCCCTTCCAACTCAGGGTATTCTAGGCTTCTGTGATTTATCTCCTGCCGCTTGGAGCAGGTATCCTTGTAACCATCTCTTCCTGCTTTTTCTGTCTTTTTGGTTTCTTCTTGGTTACATGTGTGGTTATTTTGATGGTGGTTTTGTTGTTGGTTTTTTTTTTTTTCTCTGAGAAAAGTTTCCTCATGAATAAACAGAAATCAAATGGTAAAGTACAACATCACTTCTTTTTTTTTTTCCTGTGCTTGCCCTTCTTAAACTATGTTAGTATTCCTCTCCTACCAAGTCTGACATTGATTCAGCTTCTGGTGTCTGGTTTCTTGTCCACTGTTTTCAGTGTTCTTGGCTCTTTAGCAGACAGCTCAGCAGACTGAACAGTCGTGCCCTCTTACTGCATTATTCTGTGACAAAATTGCAGTCTTTTGTTCTCTCCCAGTCCCTTGGTTCCCATGCTTTTCACAGGATATACCATGTACATTTTAATTTGTGTATCATTCAAACCTACCCAAAAATCTATCAAATTAGATATTCCTCTTATAGGAGGCAGGTTGAAGTAAAGCTGTTGCTCGTGATCACAGCAGCGTGCTGTACCCAGCGAGTACTGGATTCCTCTCGGAATCTGTTCCTGTCTGTCCCTTTGCTGAGGGATCCTGATAAAATCCTGCCTGAACATTTGATTCCCAGAACATTGTTCTTGAAACCCTACTACATTCAGATGACTCTATTTCCCTTAAAAGTCACGTTTGAGGACCTGTTGGTGAGGAATAGTTGGTGGTTCTTGCTCAGTAGTGTCATTGCTTCTCTGGGAGGGGATTAACTGTGTCCGTTGGGAATGTTTTTTTCAGATCTGTTAGAAGTGGTGTGTTAGTGACTTGCCCTAGGAGTCCTACCATCTCCTGCGCTGTGAAAGCTGTGGGAGAGGTATCCAGGTTATCAAGCTAATTATCCAGGATATTAAGGAACTCCTTCACTAAGTTCAGACTGGGAGTGATCAAAAACTTTATGGCCAGTGTTGGTGGCAGCTTGCAGATAAAATCACAGGCAGAAGAACAATTTACAAGGTTAATGGTGTCTTTTAACTTTTGTATTCTCTGCCAAAGGTTATCTATAACAGGAGGGAGAGAGGGTAAGTTGTGCTGGGTTATGGAAGTGTTTGCTCACCCTTTGGCATAGCTGAAGTGGGATAATGGCTGGCTGCCACGCCAGGGATGCTGTCCTTGCTCTGTAGAGCTTTTAGTGTAAGGAAGGGGCAGGAATAATCTGCTTGCCACATGGCTGGATGTGGGAGCTGAATAGCCCTAAAACTGACACTATGAGGAAGCTGATAATTTGTGACAAATTAGGCTTTTCAAGCCAACTTTTGGAAGAGTTCTGTGTAAATTCGGAAGCAGTGGGAGGGAGGGAGTGGAGTGACACAGCCAGTGCAAAGGGATCAGTGGCTGCTGCTTGTGCTGCTGTGGAGCCACATCTTTAGACTTGGCCTTTGAAAAGATGAAGTTATTCTGTGTTTGCTGACAAAGGAATGTTGGCTTGGGATGGGAAAAAATTAGTTTTTAATTTGGAGCTTAAGCCAGATGTGCATGAACAACTCTGTAGCTTCTGTTTTCACTGTGATATGTCCTTGCCCAAGTTGCTTTTGATTTCTGTGTTAAGAAAAGACTTAATTATTTTACTTGATTAAGTGATATGAGAGAATAGTATAGAGGTATATATAACACCTTTTAGTCTAGTTTATCAGTATAATTATACCAATAAACTTCACTAAATGTATTGCTGTTGGATCAGTTCTATAATAAAAAATCTTTGGTCTCTAATATTTTAATTCTCTGGCATCTGAAACGTAATATTCAACATATTACATGAGTTTTAAAATAGGCATGTGACTTGGAGTAACCTAAAAAGCAGAGAGATATATATGTGCAGTAACAGAAAATAAGATTGTTTTTTCCAGTAACTAGGTTATTTACTACAAGTCAGAATATCACAAAAATACATGTCTACTCCCTCATTTCCTTTTATCCACCATCAGAACTGGCCCAGGGGAGATGGTTATATTAATAGTAGTCAAGGTGAAGAGGAGTGCTGGGTGCTGGGAGTGCTTAGCTCAGCTCCTGCTGCTGTAAGGAAACTCGAAGGTTTTAAAGTTGCAGAGTTTCCATATTGATTCTGATGAAAAATCAGGGTGAGTGGTGGAATTACTGTGTATATGTGTGGTTTCTGTCCTCCTCCAGGTTGTTCACCAGGCTGGGCAGTTATCCACTGTTTTTTTGTCCATGCTTTCTCAAGGGCTTTCAAAACTCAGCAGTTAATTTTATAGTACGCTTAGGAAAGTCAGTTATACAAAGAGTTGTTTAGGTTGGTATAAAGGGTTTGTGATCTTCAAATGATTGAGAATTACTAGAGGTCCCAGCTCTCAATCTAACCATGAGAGCAGGGGTGCTGTGGAGAGCTGCAGCAGCTTGAATGTGATCTGCAGTGGAACGAACACTTTAAAGCAGATGAAGACAGTCTCTGTGGAACCCTGTGTCTTCCTTCCAAACACTCCTGGAACCAAAGACTAAACTTGAAATGTGGCGGGATACCAAAAGCATAATATAGCTATAATATAAAATACAATAGGAAAGGTCATGATTTTGTGTTGTCGAAATTAGGAAGCATGTGTGGCCCAGGATCTTGTTGTTGGGCCAGCTCAGTAAGAGAGAATACAGCACAGAAAGGCAGCCTGTGGTTTGAAGTAGACACTTCTGAGGAACTTCCTATAGGTTTTTATGTTGCAGTATTTGGAAGCTTTTCCATAAGTGTTGGCCATATGGTGTTATGTTCCTGCTCTCCATCTGCAGGCACTTCTTTTTTTTTTTTTTTCCCCCTCTTTTNCGGCCCTTTTTTTTTTTTTTTTTTCCCCCTCTTCTTTTTTCTTATTTTGAAGGCCTCGAGGTTCTAAAGGGGAAAGCTACAGTAGAAAAGCACCCTGCATGGTGGCAAAGGTGTGAGTGGCACTGAAGGCATCTATTCAGTAGATCTGCTAGGAAATGGCTTCAGTAATGCTGCAGAAGCTTCCCTGCCATTTATGAGGATTCAGATGGTAGTTCCACCTTAGAGCTCTCTAAATAGACAATTATTCTTTGTACTGAGTCCCACTGCAATCTGAGTCAGTATTGCTGAATAATTCATCTGTTTAAAAAAAAAAAAAAAGCTGTGATGCCTTTGTAAATAATATTTACTGGCTGAAATGAAAAAATAAAGCATGTCTTTTAATGAAGGGTGGGAGAAAGGAAGAGAGTAAAAATCAATTCATCTTTAGTGAATAAGATTTTGGAGCAGAAATACAAATAGATTGATCTTCTGATCTTTAAAGGAACTCTAACAGTAGGAATAAATAAAATGCTGATGAGGAGAATTTATTCTGTTAAAGCCTTCATGACGAGGTGCTCAACTTCAGGTGTTAAAACTTGTAACCTTTCGGGTGACTTCTGTTTGTGCTCTGTTAAAACTGCAGAGGACAGCACTGAGGATTTGGATATTTTTGTCTTCACCTGTGACTTGGGGAGAGGGAGAACCTCCCCTTGCAAAATAACTTTCAGATGAATCTTCAAGAAATAATCTTTCATGAGCAAGCACCCCCACGGAAATACACATTCAGCTACTTATCGGGGGATTCTTCTCCTCCTCGATCCTGCTGTAGATTGAGATGCCTGCTGTAGATTGAGATGCCTCCTGCTGGGAACCTGCTCTGTGAGCCAGCTGACCTCCAGACCATGAGCTGTAGAAAGCTGAGGTTGGGCTGGAGGCAGTTCTGTGTTTGTATGTCCCGTGTGTTGGACAGCTGATCTCACCTGCAGATCAGAGGTGACATGCAGAGACCGAGGGAGGCTTTAAGTCAAGCTAAAAGGCATCTGTCCTTGTCCATCCAAAGGGAGTGCTGCTTTGCAGGTATTGGACGAGACTGCAGAAGCTTTAATAGTAGCCAGGAAGGAAGAGCATTTATCAGAAAAATAGATAAGACTGGAACTATAAAATAAATAGGTAATAAAGTAGAAACATCCTCACGGAGATGAGGGTGCTCAGATTTGGTTATTTACGTTTGCAGGACAGTGGTGGCTGGATACAACCAAAAGCATTTAAGTTTGTCCTCTGGAAGGGGAGAGAAACTGTACAGAAGATTATGCCCTTATTAGCCAGTCGTGCTGTGCAGCAAAGATTGGGTGTGAGTGCATCCCTGGGATGTGCTGAGCCTTCGGTTTGGGAGACCTTTGCTGAGCAGCTGTTGTTATACATGATGCACACACAGCACCTCTACAAAGAATTAGGCTGCAGCAGCTGTTTAGTAATCCCAGGTAGCTGAAGGTGTTAGAAGGTCTTAAATATCCTTTCCAACAGACACTTGGTGGAGTTGTGTGGGACTTGAGAGTTGAATCAGTGCTGCTTAGGTTTTTCATGTTTAGTTAGTAACTAATAAAGTGGTGCATTATACTTATTTATAGTGTAAAGATCTGCTGTAGAAATAAACCTCAGTTCCAGCTGGACAATTGGATCCTTGTTCAGATCCTGCTGGAGTTAGCAGTGCTCACAGATGGTTATCTCATGCTTCTGAATTTTTTAATTTTAACTTTCCAGTTACAATTAAAGGGAAACAGTTGGTTTGTGGTATCTCCTCTGAGTTGGAAGACAACGCAGGGTGAGGTGGCACTTCACTAATCCAGGAATGCGAACGAGAATTGTTGAGGTCCAGCTGAAGCTGTGTGTTTGGAGAGTGGGAATGTTTGGTAAGTGGGAGGAGGGTTTATAGGCCCACCTTCACTGTGCTGGTCAGTACGGAGTTCCTGACTGTGGCTGCCACTAACAGCCTCACCTGAATAAATTATTCTGCCCTTGTTACTGTGATACATGATGTTTGCAAAATCGGTGGTAAGTTGGCAACACTCTACTGAGCCATGATGTACTCTGCTAAGAGTGTAAATTTTTTTTCAACTCAAAATAATTGACTGTTTTGTAGTTTATAGAATCATCGAATCACTTAGGTTGGGAAGGACCTCCAAGTTGAGTCCAACTGTTATCCCATCACCATCGTGTTCACCATTCCCCAAGGTGCCACATCCACACATCTTTTTGAACACTTCCAGGGATGGTGATTCCACTATTTTGGTGCAATAGTAGGTAGTATCTATTATCTGAGGTGTTCCTCTGCTTGTTTCTACCTGTAGCATCTTAATCGTGTACAAAGTTGAGATTAAAGTAAATAAATAAGGACTCTGATGCTGCACTTACGGTTGTAGAAGCAATCATAGCTTTCTAAAGTCCAGACTTCTTGGTCTATAATTTAAATGTTCTTATAATATTGTTTCTATTGATTAATATCTCATCCCCTCCCCACGTATAGTTTGGGTGTTTAAAAACAACCAAACAAAACAACAAAAATACAAACAAACAAAACCCCCTCCTAACAACTCTATTGCAGGGTCATTAAATTAATTTCATGGAGACAGTATCTGTTTATGGTATTGCAAAACTTAGAGGGTGATAGATGTTAGTATATTATCAAGTTAGATGAAGATTTCTCTGTCCCAAACTACTTTTTTTACCTCTTCCATACATGCCCTGGATGAGTCAGTACCAGTTCCCCTTTGGGATCACCTCATGAAGGTGGCTTCCTACCAGCTTTGTCCAAGTCTGTCTGCCTAGTCCTTTCCATATCAGTCTCCTCACATGGTTTCCTAGTCTTCTCCCAATTTTTCTGAGTTCCTGCTATTTCCACTTCTGGTCCTGAGTTCTGTAGGAACGCAGTGTCCCAACTGGGAAGAAGCAAGCAAAAAAAAAGAAAATAATTTGTTGGATCTATCTTCTGTATTCCTGTATTACTTCTATTTCATGTTGCTTGTGTTTCAGCAGGGAGATTGATTGATTGATTGATTTATTTATTTATTTGAAGAGCAATGAGAGTTGGAGATTAAGGACTTAAGGACTTGCCTAGTATATAGAAGAGGCTGCCTGGATCCTGGAGCAGCCACTTGTAGGGGAGATCCAGCTTTGCTTCTGTAAACTTGGACTAAAAAGTGTGTGCTGAACCACTCTGGAAACGATACATAATTTATAGAGCTAGATGACTGGTTTTGAGCAAATCTGGCGAATGAGAATTTTGAGTTTTTATCTCTCTAATTTGAAGTCCTTCAATGCTCAGCAGGTATTTCAAGGGTTTTTTTGTTTATTTTCTTTTTCATCCACTCTTGAAAAGTTTAACATATGACCAAGTTTCTGTGCATTATTACAGGGTCTAAAGGGCACATCTCTGATGGAGGAGTTAACCTTGACTGTGTTCTAGGTACCTGCTGTAAAGAACGGAGGGTCAAACTGCTTTAAAAAAGTAAAAGTTCACGTACCTGAGCAGATCAGGGGATTGTGTCATGTGCATCTGAACTCTGACAAATGCAAATTTGAGGGGTAACGTGGACTGGATTGCGTGTGCTTGCTGCAGGAGCGTCCCCCTGAAACCATTCCAGCCACATGGATCCCGTTTTTGTGAGCAAAGCGTTGGATTCATGATGCTGTACGTGAAGTAGTCTGAAGAGAATGGAACTGATAACAGAACTTGCCTGCTGCCTCTTGAGAAAATACAAAATTACTGTGTGAAAACCGGACCAGGCAGAAATGGGATTCAAGAAATATTAATTCAAGGAGCTTAAGCTAGTCAAGCCCAACACTTCTAAAGTTTCAAACTGTCTTCCTTTGTACATAACTAGAGTTCAGATGCATATTCCAGTGGTTTGCTGTTGGGAAAAAAAAAACATTATAACTCTTCAGTACGGAAGTCCTTCCTCATCAAAGAAGAACAATGCGTTTTGAGTTGGCTCCATTTAATCTGAAAGGAAAGATGAGTCTGAAATGCAAATCTGTGACTGTCTGCCCTTATCTGAAAGTATGAATTTGAGTTTTGCTTTGGGGTCGTCCTTCTGCAGTGGTGTTCGGTTGATTTGTCATGTTTGTTAACTACTTCTTTTTCTTTTCTTTTTTTTTTTTTTTTAAAAGGTTATTTAAATAAAACAACAAAATGTTTTTACTTGCAGCACTTGAAGAATCGGAAAGTGACATTTATGTGCGATTCATGAGGTCACACAAGTGTTACGACATTGTTCCCACGAGCTCTAAGCTTGTTGTTTTCGACACTACGCTACAAGTGAGTATCCTCCTTTCAGTCT